>MU714009.1:0-18050 GCA_026770625.1 Nicotiana glauca | reverse complement strand
GCCACCATCAACCTTGCCAAGATAATGTTTGACCCGATGCCCATTGACTCTAAAAACCTCATCATTCTTATTTTTCAAATCTAGAGCACCAAAAGGGGTTACATTCACTACTTCAAAGGTCCCACTCCATTTTGATTTCAACTTGCTCGAAAATATACTCAACCAGGAATTGAACAATAGCACCAAATCACCTTCTTTGAACTCCTTATTGTGGATGTACTTATCATGGAGGTACTTCATCTTCTCCTTGTCAAGGACAAACTTGTGTAGGCATGATACCAGAACTCATCAAGCTCATTCAAATGTGCCACTCTTAGGTTAGCAGTGACATCCCACTCAAGGTTCCAACTTTCTCAAAGCCCACGTGGCCTTATTCTCAAGTTCTACTGGAAGATGACACGCCTTCCCAAACATCAATCAATATGCAGACATCCTAATCATTGTCTTGTAGGCCGTCCTATAAGCTCAAAGAGCATCATCAAGTTTCCTTGACCAATCCGTTCTGTTGGCATTCAGAGACTTTGACAAAATGCTCTTGATCTCCCAATTTGGGACTTCAACCTATCAACTTGCTTGAGGGTGGTAGGGGGTGGATACTTTATGAGTGACACCATGCTTGGTGAGTAAGGTATCAAAAGCTCGATTGCAAAAGTGTGAATCCTCATCACTAATAATGTCCCCCGGAGTACCAAAACTTGTAAAGATGCTTTTCTTCAAGAATTCCACCACACGTCTCGCTTCATTGTTGGGAAAAGCAACTGCCTCAACCCACTTGGAAACATAATCAATCGCTACTAGGATTCGATTTTCCCATAAGAACTAACAAATGGACCCATGAAATTAATACCCCACATGTCAAAGATGTTTATCTATAAAATGGTGGTGAAAGGCATTTCATTATTCTTTAAGACCACACCGTCCCTTTGGTATTCATCACAACGCTTGACAAGTTTACTAGCATCCTTGCAGAGGGTAGGCTAATAGAATCCACAAGTCAAAACCTTTGTAGTCATTCTAGCCCTACCATGATGACCACTCTATGGTGAAGAGTGGCAAGCTTCAAGAATTCACTTTTGTTCCTCTTTCGGCACATATTGACGGATCACACCATTGCTACATATTCGAAAAATATACGGCGCATCCGAATAGTAATCCAAACAATCCTGTTTGAGCTTCTTCATTTGGTTTGAAGAGAACTCATTCGGTACAATGCCGCTCACAAGATAATTGGATAAATCGACAAACCATGGCATCCCGGTCATAGAAATGGATAGGAGTTGCTCATTGGGAAATGAATCATTGATCTCAATGCTGTCATGTGGCCTCACCTCCTCCGCCAAACGGGACAAGTGTTCTGCCACTTGATTCTCACTACCCTTGCGGTCTTGAATCTCTAGAACAAACTCTTGCAAAAGAAGCACCCATCGCATCAACCTTTCCTTAGAATCCTTCTTGCTCATCAAATACCAAAGCGCCATATGGTTGGTGTGAACAATCAACTTAGTACCCATAAATACGGCCGGAACGTCCCCATGGAAAACACAATAGCAAGTAACTCCTTTTTGATCATTATGTAGTTAACTTGGGCCTCATTCATGGTCTTTCTAGCATAGTATACCGGATGGAAGATTTTGTTTATTCTTTGCCCCAACAGCGCTCCAACCGCTACATCACTAGCATCACACATGAGCTCAAAAGGCAAGCTCCAATCCGGTGCAGTGATAATAGGAGTAGTAGTCAGCCTGAACTTAAGCAACTCGAATGCCTTCATACAATCTTCACTGAAATAGAACTTGTCATCCTTCTACAAAAGTTTACACATAGGGTTTACCACCTTGGAAAAGTCCTTGATGAATTAGCGATAAAAAATTGCAAGACCCAAGAAGCTCTTCATTCCCTTCACGGATGTGGGGGACGGAGTTTTGAGATCACCTCAATTTTAGCTTGGTCAACCTCAATACCATGTTTTGAAATTTTGTGGCCGAGTAAAATGCCTTCATCGATCATGAAGTGACATTTTTCCCAATTCAACACCAAATTGGTCTCCTCACATCTAGCCAATACCCTATCCAAATTGTTCAAACACTCTTCAAACGAGTTCTTAACAATAGAAAAATCATCGATAAAAACCTCAAGAATGTCCTCTACTATGTCAATGAAAATAGTCATCATACACCATTGAAAAGTCGTCAGTGCATTACACAACCCAAAAGTCATCCTTGAAAATGAGAAAATACTATAAGGACAAGTGAAAGTGGTCTTCTCTTGGTCCTCGGGAGTAATAAGAATTTGGTTATAGCCGGAGTGTCCATCAAGGAAGCAATAGAAAGAAAGCCCGACCAACCTATCAAGCATTTGGTCAAGAAATGGAAGCGGGAAATGATCTTTCCCAGTAACTTTGTTGGGCTTCCTATAGTCCATACACACTCTCCACCCGGTGATGGTTCTTGTCGGGATCAATTCATTCTGGTCATTTGTCACCACAGTCACGCCCCCTTTATTTGGGACACATTGCACTGGAGAGGTCCACAAGCTATCAGAAATAGGGTACACATCCCCGGTATATAACCACTTGATTATCTCCTTCTTCACCACCACTTGCATTGCTTCATTCAATATTCTTTAATGTTCAACAGAGGGTTTGGCACCCTCCTCCAAAATAATCTTATGCATGCAAAAGGCAGGGCTTATGCCCCGGATATCTGCCAAAGTCCAACCGATTGCTCTTTTTCTCCTTTGTAGCACCTCCAAAGTGGACTCTACCTGCACGTTAGTTAAGCATGAAGAAAGAATAAATGGTAAAGTAGAAGAAGGGCCAAAGAATTCGTACTTGAGGTACGGTGGCAATGGCTTTAACTCCAAGGTAGGAGGCTCCTCGATTGAGGGCTTTATTGGAGTCGTCTTTCGGTTTTAAAGATCCAAAGATAGCTTTTGGGTCTCATAAGTGTACGACCCCATGCCTTGTAATGCATTTACACACTCTACATAGCCATCACTCTCCTCATCATCATCAAGATTGAGCAAAACTACTTCCAATTTGTCCTCAACGTTCATTGTTTCACTAGCATCATCAACTATCACGTCGGTCACCAAATCCACAAATGAACAAACTTCATTACTATTCGGTTGCCTTATTGATTTACACACATTGAAGACCACCTTTTCGTCACCCACCCGAAAGTGAGCTCACCGACTTCCACATCAACAAGAGATATCCCCGTAGCAAGGAAATGTCTACCCAAAATGATAGACACCTCATACTCCACTTCACAATCAAGGATAACAAAGTCCGATGGGAGGATGAACTTATCAACTCTTACCAAAACATCGTCAATGATACCCAAAGGCCTCTTCATTGTCCGATCCGCCATTTTCAACCTTATGGATGTGGGTCTTGGTTGCCCAATTCGCAAAGTTTTGAACACCGAGTAGGGCATCAAGTTGATACTTGCCCTGAGATAACATAATTCTTTGGAAAAATTGGTGCTCCCAATAGTGTAAGGGATAGTGAAAGCGTCCGAATTCCAAATTTGGAGCCATTGAGTGCACAATATCACTCACTTGATGAGTCATCTTGATGGTTTCACAATTCATTGATCTTTTCTTGGTTACCGAATCTTTCATGAATTTTTCATTTCCCGACATTTTCTCCAATGTCTCAACCAATGGCACATTTATGACAAACTCTTCATCATATCAATAAATTTTTTGAATTGGTTCTCACTATTTTTCTTTGCAAACCTTTGAGGGTATGGAGGAGGAGGCCTTGGCATTGGTGCATTAGCCTTTGGCACCACCAGTTCCGACATGTCAATCATGTGTTCCCTAGAGGGGTTAACCTCTTCTTGTGTCTCCTTCACACTTTCATCTATATCAATTCTCACTTCTTCATTAGCTTGAACCACATTGCTGGGGATTTCATCCTCTTGAAGCACAACATCTTCATCCACAATCCTTCTTTGATTTGAGGTGGGTGCATCTCCACCTTTTCCACTTATAGTAGTCACAACCATATCATGTACTGTATTATTCCTACCCTTAGGGTTTACCACCGTATCACTAGGTAGTGCCCCCTTAGGACGAGTGTTCAAAGCTTGTGAGATTTGGCCTAATTGAACCTCCAAATTCCGAATAGAAGTGTTGTGCGAGGCTATATGAGCATCGGAGTCAGAATTTTTCTCCATCATTTGTTTAAACATGTTTTCAATTCTAGCCATATCATTGTAAGAATATCTCGGGCCATAAGAAGGATATGGAGGTGGATTTCTTGGTTGTTGTAACATCAAAGGCCTTTGAAAACCCGGCCCCCGATTGTTGTTGTTGTTCCACCCTCCTTGATTATTGCCTCCCTAGTTGCCTTGATTGTTGTTGTCCAAATTGCCTTGATTACCCTAATTGCCTTGATTTCCTTGATTTTTCCAATTGCTTTGATTAGAATTGCCACCACTCCAATTGCCTTGATGGTTTTGGTTATTCCAATTACCTGTGTTCCCTTGTGACCTCCATTATTGCTGATTTTGCCCTTGAGCATTCTTTCATTTGTCTTGATAATTATTGACATATTGAACTTCTTCATCTTTCTCATTGAATGAATCACCTTGATCATATCATCTTGCATAAATTTCTTCGAGCAATTTTGCATTTGTTGACCTTGTTCACCCCAATACCATGCTAGCCAAGTTTTCCTAAACCTAGTTTCTCTTTCTCAAGCAAAGACTAGGTCAAAAAGGCATGAATCAATTTTGCAACTATTAATTCTAGAATTTAAGCATAAAAGGCTAGATATCACTAACCAAATCACAAACAATCCCTAAAATTAAATACCAATTAAATATCCACACTAAGGTTGAGCCACAACCCTAGCTAAAGATTTAGCTACTCAAGAAAAAATAAAGAAATACAAGAAGAAATTAAGATAGAATGCATAATTATAGATTAAACAAATAAAATCTAGTGTTAGGAAGTAAATCTATTACAAAATTACTTAAGGAAGTAAAGAAAAATATTCAGGTTCACCTCTGCAAACTAAACTTAACCTAAAAATGACAAAAGTTGTATTTATACTAAGCTAAACATATCTGGCAAAAATGCCCCTACGGAGGTTGTGCGGCCGCATAATTCTGATACGGACCGCAAAACGGGCTTCTGCAGTCCTGCAATTCCAGTACGGTCCATAGTCTTAGGAAATTGAGCTTGAAATCTTCAGGCTTCTGCGGTCCGCATAAAAGTGGGTGCGGCTGCACTCAGGATTATGTGGCCACACAAAAGTGATACGGTCCGCACTCCAAAACTTTCCAGCTCTCTGAATCTCAACTCTACGGTCTGCATAAAAATGGATGCGGCCATAACTGACTTCCTGCGGCCACACAATTTCAGTGCGGTCCGCACTCCCTACGTTGGACAAAACATAGTCACTAATTCTTCTTCTGCGGCCGCACTAGAATTGTGCGGTCCACACTGCTATCTTATTTGCCCTGTTTTGGTTCTTGTTCACTTTAGACTGCTTTATGACTTTATTTTGACTTATTTGGCTCATTTCCTAATATTCCTACAAGCAAGCACATTTTGTTAATTTTTGGGAATACCTTTGAGTATTTTTGAGCTAAAATGCAAGTAAAAGAGAGCAAATAAGCGGCCAAAATCCCTACTGAAGTCACATTCCAATTGCTCGATAGTTGTTCCCCATTCATTTTTTCGAGTTTATAGGATCCTTTCTCGGTGACCTCAAGAATTTTGTACGGTCCTTCTTAGTTCGTACCCAACTTTCCTTCGTTCGGATTCCGGGTGTTTAGTGTGACCTTCCTTAGTACTAAATCCCCAATATTGCAATATCGAAGGTTGGCCTTTCGGTTATAATACCTCTCAATCTCTTGCTTTTGATCAGCCAATCGAACAAGGGCAGCTTCACGCCTTTCATCCAATAGATGTGGGGTCGTATTCATGGCCTCATAATTCAATTCCTTTGTTGCATATAGGAATCTAATACTTGGATCCCCGACTTCAACCGGTATTAGATCTTCCACACCACAAACCAATAAGAATGGAGTAGCCCCAGTACTAGACTTCAAGGTCGTACCACATGCCCAAAGGACTTCGGGCAGGATCTCCTTCCATTTTCCTTTAGTGTCGGTTAAACTTTTCATAAGGTTTTGGATTATGATTTTTCTAGTCGATTCGGCTTGTCTGTTCCTACTAGGGTGATAACGTGTCGAAAAGATTCTTTTGATCTTCGAGAAACTTGGTCACTTTGTTGTTGATAAATTGTTTCCTATTGTTACATACAATTTAGGATGGCATCTCGAATCGACATATGATGTGGTCCTAAAGGAAGTCGATGACTACCTTCTCCCTGACCTTCTCATATGCCTGTTCTTCAACCCATTTAGAAAAATAGTCAGTCATAAATATGATAAATTGAGCTTTACCCGATGCTCATGGAAGAGGGCCGACGGTGTCCATTCCCCACTTCATGAACGGGTATGGTGAAAAGACCGAATGAAATAGTTCCCAGGGTTGGTGGATCATCGTAGCATATCTTTGGTACTTGTCAAATTTTTGTATGAAACTTCTTCGCATCTTTTTCCATGTCGATCCAGTGATAGCCGGCTCTGATCACATTTTAAACCAATGATTTGGCGCCTTAATGTTTTTTGTAGGTGACCTCGTGAACTTCCCACAGAGCATACTCAGTATCTCCCAGACCCAGACATATTGCTAGCGGGTCATAAAATATTCTTTTGAATAAGGTTTATCCTCAGACAAGCTGAATCGGGTTGCCTTTATACGCAGAGCCCTTAATTCTTTTGGATTTGAGGGAAGTTTCCCGGTCTTCAAATACTCTACGTATTTTTATTTCTCCAATCCTAGGTTAAGCTTGTGGAGTTTATCTCAGCGCGACCTTCCTCTACTACCGACCTCATGAGTTATACTACTGCTCCCGAGTTGAGCTCATCGTCTTCGACCGATGAACCTAAGTTTCAAAGGGCATCGGCCTCACTATTTTGATCTCGAGGTACGTGCTACAAAGTCCACTCTTTGAACCGATGTAATGTTAACTGTAACTTATCTAGGTACATTTACATTCGTTCTTCTCTAACTTCGAACGTTCTATTAAATTGGTTCACCACAAGTAGGGAGTCACTCTTAGTTTTGATCACCTTCGCCCCCAAGATTTTGGCAAGTTCGAGACCTGCAATCGTGCATCATATTCGGCCTTGTTGTTAGTCAATTTTATAGTTCTAATAGATTTTCTAACTATATTGCTTGTGGGTGGTTTTAGTACGATGCCAAGTCTGGACCCCCTTGCGTTTGAGGCACCATCCGTAAAGAGGGTCCAGATTCCCGAAGACATCCCCGAGTTTACCAACAACTCCCTTTCAACTTCGGGTATTAGAGTCGACGTAAAGTCGGCCACATAATTTGCCAAAATTTGATACTTAATGGTTGTCCGGGGAATATTCGATATCATACCCACTGATTTCTACAGCCCATTTGGCCAATCATCCCGAGAGTTCGAGTTTATGTATTATATTTCGTAATGGGTATATTGTCACAACATATACAGGATGGCACTAAAAATATGGTTTCAGTTTCATAGAGGCACTTAGTAAAGCGAGCGCCAATTTTTCTAGGTGAGGATATCTAGTTTCGCCTCACCTAAGGTCCTACTAACATAATAAATTGGAAATTGCGTACCTTGTACTTCCCAAACTAGGACTCAACTTACCGTTATTTCCGATACTTCCAAATACAAGTATAGTCGTGCATCTACCCTCGGTGTATGAACAAGTGGTAGGCTCGATAGATATTGCTTAAGTTCTTCCAAGGACCGTTAGAATTCCGGGGCCCATGTGAAGTTTTTTCTTCTTTAGTAATGAGAAAAATCGATGGCTCTTATCGGAGGACCTCGAGATGAATTGCCCCAGGGCAGCAATGCTCCCGGTTAGCTTTTGTACGGCATTCACAATGTCCACTACTGTGATATCCTCGATAGCTTTGATCTTGTGAGGGTTGATCTCAATTCCTCGGTTGGACACCATGTGTGAGCACGTGATTTTTTTCCCACACGAATTACTCCAAAAGAATTAAAAAATAAAATAATTTTTTTTGTGTGCAATTTTGAGAATTTTCGTGGCATTTTGTTAATTATTTGTCTTTGCCTGTGCATGTTTATTTTGTCTTAATTAATAAGAAAATACAAAAATATAATTTGCATTTTTGGGGGTTAATTTCATAATTTTTAAGTTCATTACTTATTTTTATAAAATGAAAACAAAATATAGCATACTTTGCATTTTTAGCATTTAATGTCAAATTGTGTAATTTTATTTGGTAGTTAATCATGTGTGATAATTGTTATTAAAATTTAATTAGTATTTTTTATAGGTTAATTTGGTTTTACAATTTAATTTAGGATTTTAGGATTTTAATTTTGGAAAAAGAAAATTGGAAGAAATAAATAAAAGAGGAAAATCGGACTGGGCCAAAATGACACAGCCCAATTCACACACCCCTTACCCAGCCCAAAATATCCCCTTTACCCGGTCCAATTTGATCGTGCCTAAAGAACGTCGAAACGACATCGTTTCTGTCACTCAATCCAGACCATCGATCTCCTTAGATCGAATGGTCCAGTCCGCCTCCAGCATTGAAAAAACAACGACGTTTCAAGATCGCGGATCTGGACCGTTCATTCATTCTGATCTAACGGTCTAGTAGGAGCCTCCATGCCCCGACCCGTCCTCATCCAGAGACCAACCCGGTCTCAAGAGCGTCAGAACGACGCCGTTTTTGTTAAGTCAATCGATCCAAGCCGTTGATCTAAATTAATAGAACGATTTGGATTCGTTTCCCCCTCCACATATATAATCCCAAACCATACCCCCCCAAACTAAACCCCCCCTCGCCTCATCGTCTCTAACTTCAGAGACCAAAATCCCTCCGCCTCACTCCGCCGCCCTCCGCCCTCCGACCACCGAAAATCGCCTCACGGCAGTTCCGGTGGTCCAAATGACCCTATCTTCACACCATAGAACCCCCTCACTCTCCTCTCTCCGAATCCACCGTCCGTTTCCTTCAAATCATCGTCAAGTGCTTCGAATTTCAGATCGAAGGACGGAGTGAAAAACCCTAGCTACCCAAATCGCCCCAAAATTACACTGAAGCTTCCCGACGCCCTCCTCTTTCCAAATCCCTGGCTACCTCCCCTCGAATCGACCTAGAACCCGTCGAATATCATTTCAAAGCTAAGAACCCTAGCGCCGCCACAAGATCCCTTGGTGGCGGCGCCACCACTAAATCGTCCCAAATTTACACCCTTGAACCCCCAAGCCTCCCTCAACCCAAATATCCAAAACGTTGTCCTCAAATCCTCCTCTAGTGTCTCGAATGTTGAATCACAGAAAACTGAGCCCTAATTCTTTAATTCAAAACTCAACGGGCATAGGAGGATCTTTGGACCGAATTGGACCTTAGCCGTGTGCTTTCATATTAAAAACACACGATTAAGGTCTATTTCAATCCAAATAGAAGGAACAAGGAGTAATTCCAGTATGTGGCCCGCCTGATAATTAGGTATTTTTAATTCCCTTTTTCTTTTCTTTCGTCTTTTATTTTCGTTTAAATACCAGTCCTCTTTTCCTCCTGCTTCATTTTCTGTTCTGTTTTCTGTGTTGAACTAAGTCTGGTCGTAGGCTTAAAATTAGAGATTAGTCCATCACAATGTTTGAATTGCTTAGTCAGTCGTCACATTGAATCAAATTGCTTGGTTGTTTGAACGTCGTGAATTTGTTGTTTGTTATTTGCTGTTATTTGAATCTGTACCACATTTGTTAGTCAGTTTAGGATTCATTGATTAATGAAGTTAAAGTAAATCACTGAATTGAAAGTGTTAAGACTAAGTGGACAGCATGTGCTATCAGGGCATGCCTGAGTTTAAAATTCAGGCTGCCCATACTTAATTGAATTTAATAATAGGTTGGACAATTAGTAGTGGGGTGTTCAGGGAATATTGATGGGAGGGGTTCATTTTCTTAATAGTTTAGTGCTCTTAATAGCTGGAAAGGATTGGGAGTTTGGGTATAAATAGGGAGATTGGACAGAGTTTAAATGAGGTCTTGAGTCAGTTTAAGGGCTTCTCTTTGGGATCAGTTTTAGAGAGATATAGAGAAGGCATTCAATTGAGAGTTTAAAACAGCATTTCTGAGATCTTTGAGGGCATTTTCAGTTTCAATTTGAAACACACAGGAGATAGAGATAGAGCTTGGAAGGGATTCAGTTTTTCACTGATTCTTTCGAGAGTAAAGAGAGTATAGCGGCATACACTAAAAGTTTGAGCCTCAAAAACATATTGTTGCATTGCTTTCCCTTCAGTCTACTTTCAAGTTCCAGCCTTTAATTCAACACTTTAGCTTACTTTGAATCCAAAGTAACTAGAGTTTCTCTGTTTTCTGTTCGATATTGAGATTTAAAAGCAATTTGAGTTATATGAGTAGTAGATATAACTGGTCCAAGTTAACTGTGGGCTAAATGTGAATTGAATTTGGTTTATTTGGATTGAAGTCTGGTTTATTGAAGGTGTAAAGGTTTCTGGGTTCATTTTGGAGTTCGTTTGGGTTTGTGTGAATTTGTCTTGGGTTGATCTGTTGATCTTGCTTGGTTTTAAAGCATCTCTGGAATCACTGGGCTATGTTTATTGCTGTTTGAAACCCCACATTGTTGTTGTTTGCTCTGCTGTGCTAACTTCTGCTTCTTCCTGTTAAATTCTAACTCTCAGGTACACGTTTATGAACTCACCTTGATGTAGCTGTGAAATGAAGTTGAAATGAAAATATTGCCAGATCTATGCACATTTGAAAGCTGTCTGTTGTTTACAATTCAATAGATGATTAGTTAAATAAATGTGATTGATGTTAGTTAGTTGTTTTGTGTCGTATGGATAATAGATACATTTGGACTATTAACTTGGACTGTGGACTGTTTTAAATTAGTGGACTGTTGAGCCTATTTTTACAAACATGGAAATTTTGTGGTCAGCAATTTTAATTAGTCTTAGTTTGTGCTACTACTTATGGTCACACCTCCTTTTTACACATCTACCCCGAAGGATAAAGTATAAGGAAGTTTTTCCATTTTAAGTAACATTATTCGGATCGGGATTGTTTATTTATTTAGAGTGGGAAGTTCTTGGAGGGAAGGATGCCGGGGGTCTATTTGGAAACAACCTCTCTACCCCAGGGTAGGGGTAAGGTCTGCGTACACACTACCCTCCCTAGACCCCATTAAGTGGGATTATACTGGGTTGTTGTTGTTGTTGTTGTTGTAGTCGCCACTTGGGATAGGTTTGGCTTTTGGTGTCCCAAGTCACCGGTTTATCTTGAATCCCAATCCAAGGAAAATATTCGACTTTCCAAGTGAAGTCTGCGAACCAGAAATTTTAAGTAAGGAATTCTGTTGACCCGAGGGAAGGTGTTAGGCACTCCCGAATCCCGTGGTTCTAGCACAGTCGCTTAAACTATTATAAATGGCTAAATACTTGATTTTAATACATGTTTTAAACTATGGTACAATTTTAACTTATTAAACCGCTTTTGATTATTTTAGGAAGATTCAACATTATTTAAAATACGTCTTGAACCACATCACATAAATGCATCCGCGGTCCAGGACATATTTTATCTAACATTGTTGAGATTTGGATTTGGGTCACATAAATGCGCACCCGAGTTTAGGAAAGTAAAATTTTTAAATAGCGCGCCTAAAGCAACTACGCGTCTTTAACTTTGCGAGGGCCATGAAAAATTCACTAATGGCACACTTCGATTTCTAAAGAGTTAAAATTAATTGAGGACCATGAGTTTTGAGATTTTAATTGGCATAGCGCACCTCAAATTATTTCCAAAGGGATTTTACTCAACTGAAGCAAACTATGAATATTCATAATTTATTTTTCTAGACTACTTTAAGAATGCTGTGAGGTCATGGTTTATGGATATTTAGGGATCTATTATCAACTTTCATCAACCAAACACATTTATAACATTAGATAAAACCAAAACTCACATGACTGGAAGGCAACCGATCGTAGCATTAATATTAGTAACAAAATTAACCAAATTATCATGCCTCTAGTTATTAAGACACTGAAGATACAATGATGATTAAACAGTATGCTTGACCGAAAGCAACAAACATTTATAACATTCAAATTAAACTTTGAAGCCAAATTTTCTCACGGTCAAGACTTTACAATCAATAACCACAACTATTTTAACATTCATTTAGACTAAACCTCAAAACAAACAAGAAATAAGAATTTTAATCTCATCTAGTAAATGAAAAAATTTGTGTTAAAATTATTCATCCAAAGCAACAGAGAGAGGATCAGAGAGGTACCTTAATGGAGAAAATTTCCTTTAATATTAATGAAAAATCTCCAAAAGTTGGAGTACAATGAAGAACGATGACCAAATTTGAGGACTAACACGACCATATACCAAAGATCGTGAATAGATCAAACATCAAGTCATCAACCTTAGCGGACTCAACTCGGACCTCGACTCGAGACTAATATGTACGAAACGGGGCTGATTTTGAGTTGCATTTTGGTTAAGTTTTAATGGAGTTCAAAAAGTGATGGTTTTAAGTGGCTATTGCAGCTGGGTTTGGATGGTTTTCAAGAGTATTTAACTGGAGAAGAGGGTGATTTTGACAGCGTTTTTGGGGTTGTTTGGTGTCTGAATTTCAGCTGGGTTTTTCGGAGCTTTTACACAGCTATTGGGGCTGGTTTTGGGGTCTGTTTCGAGTGGGTTTTAGGGCTGTTTTTGAGCAGCAGCTATGGTGGCTTTGGAGCTGTGCTTTTGTTCTTTCTACCGCTGTATACCTCTTGTATTCAGTGTGAATATAGAGTGTATACATCACTCTCCCGCAGTCTCGTTTTTTTTCTGTCTCCTCTTAAAAATCCCGGATCACTCTCTCTCTGTCCTTTTTATTTTTGTTCTCCTCTTTTTTTTTATACGCACTCAATTAGTGTAAAATCCATTACAAATCTCCTTTTTCTATTTTTAATTTTCCACTTAACTAATGCCCGTTAATTTAAATAGCTAGTGCAAATACTAGACCTACCACTATGGAAGCTTCTCAGTTGAGTAAAAAATCGAACCAAAATTTTGACTTGAAACTGCAATAGCAACCCCGGGGAGGAACTCCTATCGGCTCAGTCGAACTCCATTGGCTTCCGTTTCCTTTCAGATTTTGACCTAAAGGCCTCTCCAAATTTTGTTTTTCTCTTCACTATTTTTGTCCGTGTGTGGTTATATGTTTTTGGTGGTCTCTGGTTTCAGGGGGTGGTAGGGTGCGACGCGGGGGTGTTTATTTTGTGTATTGCGGCTGCTGTATATAGAGTGTATATCGAGTGTATACAGCTTTCTTCGCCCTCCTTCTAACATCTGATGTGTGATTTTATGGGGGGGGTGAGGGTTGTGAGTGGTATAAAAGTGGGGGACAAGGAGTGGGGGACATGAGGAAAGTGGGGAATGAGTGGAAATAAATTCAAACATGGTCAAAAATTAGGTTTTCACAGTTGCCCCTCTTTGCTCGGAAACACGAAGAGTTTTCAAGCAAAGATAAAGTGAACCATGTGACTAATTTTTGATCATATCGTTATTCAAAAGAGGAAGAAAATAAAAAGGAAAGGCGCAACCGAGTTCTGGTTTTGGACAGCCTACATATCCCGGGTTATAAGGGAATCGGGTCGCGTGTAGTTCAGAAGTGGATGAGGTGATGGAGTGATGAGTTCAAGAGTCGAGTGAGGTGTCGTTCCGTCGAGGTTCCGTTCTGCGGTCCAGTTATTACGTCAAAATCAAAAGAAATGAAAAAGACTAATTAAGCCTGTCAACTATGAGTTACAAGATTCCTATCTATGAGTCTTTTGAAGCTTGATCTTGAGTCTTGGTTGGTTCTTCCCGCAGACTCTAATCTGAATCTTGATGCTTGTTAGTTGCAGGTGTTGGTTCAATCTTCTTCAGCTTTTTAAACCAAAACGGGACATGCAGAGCTTGTGACCTTAATCAAATTTTGAGCAATCCGCACCTTTGTCCGCTTCAGCATTTTGAATTCACTTCTTTTTGTTCTTTTTCTTCTTTTCTTTATTCTGGATTGAGACTTATACTTTTGGTCATCTCGAACCCTGCGTCTCGAGGTAAAACCTGCTCAGACACCAAAACAAACAAACAAACGAAACTTTTCTGCCCCAGTTTTCACTAGAAAAATTTCGTGAGTTATTTGTAACAAAAGTCGGAACTTTTTTTTTTTGAAAGAAATAAAATAAGGATTGCGTCTGTTTAGGAGGAAAAATGTTAGGGAATGGAGCCCTATATCTAAAATGTCAACTCAGGGATTGGAGCCCTAATGTTGGCAAAAAAGGCGACTAGGGAATGGAGGCCCTATGTCTAAAAACTCAACTCAGGGATTGGAGCCCTAATGAAGGTAAAACAAATGACTAAGGAATGGAGGCCCTATGTCTAAATATCTCAACTAGGGATTGGAGACCTATGTTGAAAAATAAGACTGCTAAATTGTGTACCTATGCTAAACTGAACCGAGAAGGATTTCTTTTTTTTCTTCTTCTTTTTTTCTTTTTTTTAATAGAAAAATCAACATTTTTTTTCTTTTGATAAAATAATTCTTTTAAACAAATTGTTCCAACGCCTCTTTTTTCTTTAAAAAAAAAACAAATCGAGACATCCTTTTTTTTCAAATTATCCTAGGAGAAAATTCGTCAGACTAGGTTTTCTATCTTAGGAGAAAGATTCATCAGGCTAAGATTTCTATCCTAGGAGAAGGTTCATCGGACTAAGAATATCTATCTTAGGAGAAAGATTCATCAGACTAAGATTTCTATTCATCAGACTATTTTCTATCTTAGGAGAAAGATTCATCAGACTAAGATTTTGATCCTAGGAGAAAGTTTATCAGACTAGGTCTCTTTTCTTATCTTAGGAGAAAAATTCATCAGACTAAGATTTTGATCCTAGGAGAAAGATTCATCAGACTAGGTCTTTTTCTTATATATATCTTAGGAGAAAAATTCATCAGACTAAGATTTCTATCCTAGGAGAAAATTCATCAGACTAAGTTTTTTATCTTAGGAGAAAGATTCATCAAACTAAGATTTTGATCCTAGGAGCAAGTTCATCAGACTAGGTCTCTTTTCTTATCTTAGGATAAAAATTCATCAGACTAAGATTTTGATCCTAGGAGAAAGATTCATCAGACTATGTCTTTTTTTTTATATCTTAGGAGAAAAATTCATTAGACTAAAATTTTTATCCTATGAGAAAATTCATCAGATTAGGTTTTCTATCTTAAGAGAAAGATTCATCAGACTAAGATTTCTATCCTAGGAGAAAATTCATCAGACTAGGTTTCCTATCTTAGGAGAAAGATTTATCAGACTAAGATTTTGATCCTAGGAGAAAGATTCATCAGACTAGTTCTTTTTTTTTTTGTATCTTAGGAGAAAGATTCATCAAACTAAGATTTTGATCCTAGGAGAAAATTCATCAGATTAGGTTTTCTATCTTAGGAGAAAGATTCATCAGACTAAGATTTCTATCCTAGGAGAAAATTCATTAGACTAGGTTTCCTATCTTAGGAGAAAGATTCATCAGACTAAGATTTTGATCCTAGGAGAAAGATTCATTAGACTAGGTCTTTTTTTTTGTATCTTAGGAGAAAGATTCATTAGACTAAGATTTCTATCCTAGGAGAAAATTCATCAGACTAGGTTTATATCTTAGGAGAAAGATTCATCAGACTAAGATTTTGATCCTAGGAGAAAATTCATCAAACTAGGTTTCCTATCTTAGGAGAAAAATTCATCAGACTAAGATTTTGATCCTAGGAGAAAGATTCATCAGACTAGGTCTTTTTTTTTTTGTATCTTAGGAGAAACATTCATCAGACTAAGATTTCTATCCTAGGAGAAAATTCATCAGACTAGATTTCTATCTTAGGAGAAAGATTCATCAGACTAAGATTTTGATCCTAGGAGAAAGTTCATCAGACTAGGCTTTTTATTGGGAGGAAAATCTATCAGACTAGGACTTTTTATCCTAGGAGGAAAAATATGAAAATCAATGGCAAGATTTTATGCACAATAACAAGACGAATAAAGGCAAAGATTTGAGAAACTTACCTTCGACGGCTCTCCCCTCCTCTTCTTTTTCTCTTTTTTTTTCTCTTCTTTTTTTTAAACCATTGTCCTTGCACTGCCTTGTTCCTGTTTTAAACAAAGAAAATTTTGTTAGTTTTAAAAATGGTGGTGGTCATTTTGTGGTCTTGAGTCTTGAGCAGCTTGGCTTTTGCTCGATCAGCTTGAGTCGGTTTCAAGAGACTTTTGCCCTAATTGTTTCACACCCAGTACCATTTGTATTTATGGCTCAATTAACCTTATCCCAACTGGAGTTCTTTCCATAGATGACCTTTTCCGATATCTTTGAATGACTTCCTGCTTTTTGAGTAATTTGTCTGTCAGGGAGAATCACCAATTATCTTTACTTGCGCCAAGTAGGCTGACAAGAGTCTTTAGGGGGAGCCTTTGCATGAATCCTCAAGGCACGTGGACAATAACAACTGAGTGCACTGGCCAAATTTTCTTTATGCAACTGAAAAGCTGGTAGCAAATTTTGAAATCTTTTCTTGCTTGTTTTGACAATGATTGACTCAGAGTAGAGGACACAAATGATGCAAACAAACAAGTATTAATAATAAAAATGTCCATGTCGGAAGGACAGAAGGAAGAATTATTATTATTATTATTATTATTATTATTATTATTTTCAATAACTAGCCTTAATGATCATAACATGCATTTTGGACTCAACGGCCTGATCTATCAAACTAATCCAATCTTCCTTTTTACCATTCTTATGAGCTTTGAAGTCGGGCTTGTTCGTGCCAATTCTCTGCATCAGGTTCATGACTCACTTTAGACAAGTAGTGCCCGAGGGGTTTTCACCAACAAGCCTCTCTCATTTATTCATCTCTGCTTACCATTGCCTTACCGTGCCCGTGAAGGTTTTCACTAGTAAGACTCTCTCATTTTTTATTTTTTATTTTATTTTTCTCTTTCTTTTGTGAGCAACTTGACAGTGCTCTATGTCGCGTGACAACCGTTGCTCGTTGCATGCTTCTCTTGACATTCTTGAAGTCATATCGGGAGGTCTTTATTTGGAAGGATTTTGGATAGGGTTAGAAAGAAAGGCCGGCATGAAGGCTCAAAACAGACTAAAGATGAGGGGGGTTGTGGACTTACAACTCTTGGAAT
Organism: Nicotiana glauca; assembly: GCA_026770625.1. Classification (NCBI taxonomy): domain Eukaryota; kingdom Viridiplantae; phylum Streptophyta; class Magnoliopsida; order Solanales; family Solanaceae; genus Nicotiana; species Nicotiana glauca. The sequence continues at coordinate 724 of MU714009.1, read as the reverse complement.
TGACTCTTTTAAAATGAAATAAAAAATTTGCCCCAGTTTCAGCTAATGGAAATTTTTTTGAATTTCTTTGTCCTTTTTCTTTGAATTCTTATTGGGTTAGACCGAACCGTGAGGCTGCCTACGTATCCTTTTTTTTAAGGAATCAGTTCTAACGTAGTTCAAACATTTGACCTAACTATTTTTCAACTTTCTTTCTGTATCTCTTTTTTCCTTTTTCTTCATTTTTTGTTTTCAAAACAAATTGCCCCAGCTTCTATTTTCTGGGGGCATAGACCATTGACAATTCTTTTCTTCTTCATTTTTTTTTCTTTTCATTTGAACTTTCTAAGAACTGCCCTAGTTTGTACTCTTGGGATATGCATTTTCTTTCCTTTTTTTTCATTTTTTATTTTTTTATTTTCTGACTCTTGACTCTAAACTTGATTCCAAAAGAGGGTGGTCAAAGAAAATAACACAGGCTCAAAGGGGTGACCAAGGATATAAAATATTTTGGATAGCAGAAAAAGGGCCTCCCAGCCTCGAGAACGCCAATTATAGTATCCTGTCGCAATCACATCATTGATTAGCATGTCTGTCTTCTCAGTGTGTCTTGGTCACAAGACATTTTTTCATCCCTTAGTGACAAATTTTCCAACAAACATCAATTGATTAAATGTCACGACCCAAAATCCACTAAGGGTCGTGGTGGCGCCGGACATCGCTGTCAGGCCAGCCAATTAGATTA
>MU714002.1:262140-291718 GCA_026770625.1 Nicotiana glauca | reverse complement strand
AAAGAGCAGGCAATTTATTACCTCAGCAAGAAGTTTACATCTTATGAGGTAAAATACACTCAACTGGAGAGGACGTGTTGTGCTTTGATCTGGGTAGCACAGAAGTTGAAACATTATTTGTCAGCATATACCACTTATCTCATCTCCCGGCTGGATCCGTTGAAGTACATTTTTCAGAAGCCCATGGCCACAGAGAGGCTTGCTAAATGGCAAATCTTGCTCATGAAATTCGATATTGTCTATGTGAACCGTACTGCAATGAAGGCAAGCAGTGGCTGATCATCTGGCGGAGAATCCAGTTAATGATGAATATGAACCACTGAAAACATATTTTCCTGATGAGGAAGCAATGCATATTGAGGAATCAGAACAAGATGAAAAACCTGGGTAGAAGCTTTTATTTGATGGGGCTGCTAACAACAAAGGCGTCGGGATAGGAGCAGTACTTATTTTAGAGACAGGGCAACATTACCTTGTTACAGCTCAGCTTCGCATCTTTTGCACCAACAATATGGCTGAATACGAGGCATGTATCTTAGGTTTGAGGATGGCTATAGACATGGGTGTCCAAGAGATTTTGGTCATAGGCGACTCGAATCTCTTGGTACACCAAATACAAGGAGAATGGGAGACACGAGACTTAAAGATTATACCGTACCGACAATGTCTGCATGAACTTTGCCAGTGGTTTTAGTCAATAGAATTCAAGCACATTCCGAGGATTCACAATGAAGTTGCTGACGCTTTGGCCACTTTGGCATCGATGTTGCATCATCCAGATAAGGCTTATGTGGACCCATTGCAGATTCAAGTCCGAGATCAGCATGCCTATTGTAACATGGTGGAGGAAGAGCTTGATGGGGAGCCTTGGTTTCATGATATCAAAGAATACCTCAGAATGGGAGTATATCTGGTACAGGCCACAGGGGACCAAAAGAGAGCCATTAGACGCTTAGCAAGCGGATTTTTCTTTAACGGAGGAGTGTTATACAAAAGAACTCCGGATCTTGGTTTATTAAGGTGCATGGATGCTAAACAGGCTACAACTATCATGACGGAGGTACATGCAGGAGTTTGTGGACCTCATATGAGTGGATATGTACTGGCCAAAAAGATTCTTCGAGCAGGATATTATTGGCTTACTATGGAACGAGACTGTATCAGTTTCGTACGCTAGTGTCATTAGTGTCAAGTAGATGGAGATTTGATTCATTCTCCTCCATCTGAGTTGCACGCAATGTCAGCACCATGGCCCTTCGTTGCTTGGGGAATGGACGTCATTGGGCCAATCGAGCCAGCAACATCTAATGGGCACATGTTTATTCTAGTAGCCATTGATTATTTTACTAAGTGGGTGGAGGCTAAAATTTTCAAATCAGTGACCAAGAAGGCAGTGGTTGATTTTGTACATTCAAATATCATTTGCCGGTTCGGAATTCCGAAGGTGATTATCACAGATAATGGTGTCAATCTTAACGGTCATCTGATGGTGGAGACATGTCAGAAGTTTAAAATTACATACCGCAATTCCACACCATATCGTCCTAAGGCGAATGGAGTAGTTGAGGCAGCTAATAAGAATATCGAGAAAATACTTCGGAAAATGGTGGAAGGATCCAGGCAATGGCATGAGAAATTACCCTTTGCTTTGCTAGGATATCGCACTACTGTTCGCACTTCGGTAGGGGCGACTCCTTATTCATTGGTGTACGGTACAGAGGCAGTGATTCCTGCAGAAGTTGAAATACCCTCCCTTCGAATTATTGCGGAGGCAGGAATTGATGATGATGAGTGGGTCAAAGCCCGTCTGGAACAATTAAGGTTGATTGATGAAAAGATATTGGCAGCAGTATGTTATGGGCAATTGTACCAACAAAGAATGGCCCGAGCTTATAACAAGAAAGTACGTCCATGGAAATTTGAAGTCGGACAATTGGTATTGAGGCGTATCCTACCTCATTGGGCTGAAGCAAAAGGAAAGTTCGCTCCTAACTGGCAGGGACCATTTGTTGTAACACGAGTGTTGTCCAATGTTGCATTGTATCTAACAGATGTGGAAGGGAAATGTGTAAAAATGGCTATCAATTCTGATGCAGTCAAGAGATATTATGTATGATTTCTTTTTCTTTATGTATCTGATTGTATTTGACATGTTTTGAGATTGAAATGATGAAGGCATTTTATTCTGTTGTCCAAAACACTTTATCCATTACTATCTCTTTGAGCCTTATTATATTTTCTTTCATGTCCCTCTTTCGGAATCAACAACAGAAATCAAGGATTTAACGGGGAAATCAGTAAGTATCCCGCCTAATCTCGAAGAAGTAGAGACGAGAGGTCGACTTCGACACATACTAGTGGTCCAATAATGTTATATATATGATATATTAATCCGTGGATTTTTATAAACATGATTGTGATTCAATAGATTGAAACAAGTAAACAAGTCTTTCTTTTATAGGAAATTTCCAAATTCCTTTACGTCATTAATGCATATATTCTTAAGCTGGGAAGAGGCAATAACAACTTCAATGAGTTCCAAGGCAAACAATACAAGCATGCGCAAATCATGCTGAGGACGTACGGCCTGATCCAACAATATTTAAACTGTGCACTGCTAGAGGGTCGAATGGCACGAACCATAGATGCATCTATTTAATCTACCGAGGCATTCGGCCCGTTCCAGAATTTAAACACGCACAGACAATCAATCAAGAAGTCATCAGGTAATTATCCAAAGAAAACCAATTCTCTTTTAACAATTTAGAAAGAAAAAAATGAAGTTTAATACTTTTTTAGAAATTCATTTACCAACTCAATAGGATTTAAGCGATTCCACCATCAATAAGGTTACAGATACTCTAAGTATAGCATGCTTTTGGATCCTAAACTACTCGAACTTACACATATTAGTAGCTACGCACGGACTCTCATCATCTCATGCAAACGTAGCCCCCACAATTAGGAGCACATAACCAATTATTTCACCCATGGGGACAATTCCCTCTTACAAGGTTAGAAAGGAGACTCACCTCGCTCCGAAGATCCATAACCGGCCTTCCGCGTCCTTCCGAAGACTCAAATTGATGCACAACGCTCCAAACTAGCCAATAATTATGTGAATCTATTAATATATGCTCAATTACTCATTACAGTCCAATTTATAACAATGCCTAACCCCGATCAAAAAGTTGACAAAATCGCCCTAGAGCCCACGTGCTCAAATTCTGAAAACTTTCGAAAATTAAGCTTACCCATAACTCCACGAACTCAAATATATAATTTACTCTCAATTTCATACCCAAAATCGTGGTCAAATTCTAAGAATATCAATTTTCTAGGTTTTCCTCAACCCCCAAATTTCTACCAATTTACATGCTAAAATCCATACATAATCGATATATTTAACTCAAGATAGGTGGGATTAGCTTACCTTGTCGTTGATGATGAAAAACCCACTCTCTAGAAAAATCTATCTCTATATCTAAAACGTCCACTTGGGGGTAAGGGTCCACTTGTGGGATAGCAACTCTATGATGCAGGTTCAACACTTCCCGTTTGTTTTCATTGCATTCATCAAACCAAATGGAAATCTGAGACCAAGAAGTCGACTTCGATAGAAATTTCCTCAACTTACAAAACAATGCATAATTTAAATAGCGGGAACAATGAAGAACAAGTTCTAAGTGCCCCAATTGGCTGGACTCTTTTGCAGTTTTAAGTTCTAGAATTTGATATCCCATATGCTCAAGAGTCACCAAATTTGGAGCATCAATCTCCCCAATGATGCCGTCACAACCTAGAATCTTTAAGATCTTTAGGGATTGATTCCTGCGACGTTAAACCTTCCCAACCATTTAGAGACGTGACCCAATACCAAACTCTCAAGGAAATGAGATCTAGAAATAAGGTACTCGAGAAATCCATCAGATATACTCTCACATGCTCGCAGTAAAGCTTTTAAATTCGGACATTCTAAAATATCCAGCATCTGAGACTGTTCTGTAACCCCGATATAAGACAAGTATTTGTGGGTCAAAATCTGCCCTAGAATATTTAACATAAGATAGCATTAAATAAAGAATTCTCGAGCCATCGTTAGTCGAGGTGTACCAGGAAGCATCGAGACTCGTATTCGAAGAATGGATAAGATCTGTGGTCGAGATGTCGATAATGGTCGAGGTCAAACACCGTTGATGAAGTTGTAATAGCTAGTTTTTGAAATAGGATATCAAAGCAAATATTCTAGTGAATATTTTCTACACTTGTACTATTAGGATTTACTAGAAATATGTCTCATATAAATAGAAAAAAGGACAATGATATGAGGCATGTGATATATATTTTGTAAGAACAAAATTTTACAAAAGATTCTCTCTCTTTCTCTTAATAAGATACAAACATTACCTTTTCACCAAGATTCTTGTCTTTATTATTCCATACTTTTCCATCAAATTCGATAAAAATTGAACATTCAAGGATTTATCTGTCTAGTTCATCTTTTATTGGATGAATCACGCATCCTGCTTAAATTCCATTTATTTTTATTCATTGCTATTAACTGCTACATTATTGGTCATACTTTTTGGAATACTTATTTTATGTTGCTTTCACTTTTCTATGAGATCTATTTGACGCTAATCACGTTGTATGAAATCACATCTAGAAATATTATTATTAACTAGGTTTAACTCATTATCATATAAATTTTATTATTTGAATCAAAATTAATATTTTTTGGTCAAACAATTTGGTCATCTATGGGGATTTCTTAATTAAGCTTTAGTTTCATCTAAACCTACAACTAACACGAGTCACTAACTAGAAAAAAAACAAAAATAAGATCTCTTTTCTTTGTGTGCACAAATCCAAACATGGGAGGTAGCCGAGAAGAAAGGACGAGAATAATAAATGACCTCCCAAGCAACCTCATGAACTCATCAATGAAAGTTGTGAAACAGCAGATGAAGATGCGACGCCCAGCGCCTCCCCTAGGTGAGATGATCCCCGCCCCCTCACTGCAGCATCACAAAGTCTCTTGGTAAGTGAGCCTATACATCTATGGGGGAAGAGATGCCCCTAACTATAAAATAGCTCCTCGAAGCATGTCTAACTGATACGCTAACCAGCATCCTCAAGAAGCCCGCCCGGGACATGACTACAGAAAATGCCAGGACTTGCACTATAAAACCAGCAGACAAGCAGTGCAACCAACTCCCTCCCCCTCTGACAACAGGTATTACTCACAATGTCACTAATAGTGTAGGTGACAATGCCCTTGCAGCCATTATGAAAAGGATGGAGCAAATAGAGAATGAGAACAAGACACTCCGAGATCAAATGAAAGAACATTAGGAAAGGGTCGATAAACTACTGGCCTCCAAGCTATTGTCAAATAGGGATGTCAGCCAGTTCCTCAAATACCCATACAGTGATGATGCAACTTCGCATGCTATACCAAAAACCTTAAAAATGACACCCTGCCTCCGGATATATGATAGCACAACTGACCCCGAACATCATGTGACTCATTATGTATCCGCCGTGAAATGCAATGACCTCGCTAAGGAAGAAGTGTCTTCCATTTTGCTGAAGAAGTTCGGCGAAACCCTCATAGCAGGGGCATTAACCTGGTATTTGCAGCTTCCAGCACGCTCCATTGAGTCCTTTGAAGAAATGACCGACGAGTTCGTAACGGCCCATGCTGGAGCCAAGAAAGTCAAGGCAAGAGTGAACTACATATTCTCCATTAGGAAATATATGGTAGAGAGACTAAGGGACTTTCTCTCCCATTTCAACCTAGTAAGGATGAATTTACAAAACGTGTCCGAAGGGATGGCAATCGTAACTTTTCAGAACGGGTTGAGTAGTGATGGTTTAAGAGCAACGAGGAAACTGTTAAGTCAGTTGACGAAGTATCCCCCAACCACTTAGGACAAAATCCATAATGCTTATTCCTCCTAAGTCCGTGAAGATGAGGACGACCTTAGCGGGCCAACTCAATGGCCAACCTCAGTACAGGAGGATTCAAGAAAGGAACAAAGAGACAATGCCAGATGAGATCACCCAATTACACGACCTAACAGGGAATAGCACCAACCATATATCAGAACGGGTGTTGCCCCCTCTCCTCGCTATGAAGAAGGTCCATCCAGACCAAGGACAATAACTCATCGGAATGACAGAGATATGCCCCCTCTAGTATTTGCTCACGATTTTCGTGTGTCACCCACAATGATAGTCTACGCCCTGGAAAAGCTCGGACCAAAAGTGAAGTGGCCGCCAAAGATGAGATCAGACCCTAATATCAGAAAGTCCAACGTCCTCTATGAGTTGCACCATAAATGAGGGCATAAAATGAAAGACTCTAGCCCTAAGGCAAGAAGTCGTGAATATGCTACGACAAGGACATCTTAAAAAGATGTTTAGCAATAAGAGAAAAACCAATTTCTCCAAAGGGTGCGAACATTAAGGGCCACCCAAACCACCTTTACCAGCCTATACCATCAACATGATTATCGGAAATGATGCCTCTATCAACAGCGTGAAGCTAACCACTACACAGAAACTCAAGCGATCCATCACCTGCGATAGTTCAATGAACTCAAAGAAAGTATCATATTCAACAAGTCAGATGCCGACGGTTTGGTCTTTCCTCATCACGATGCTCTCTTTATTACTCTGTGAATTTTGGATATTGATGGTAAATATATTATGATTGATGAAGGAAGAGGCACGTACATTATTCATCCCCGAGTATTTACCCAAATGAAACTCGAGGATAAGATAGTGTCATGCTGCATCACGCTAACTGGTTTTAACAATGCAGTTGAATGGACATTCAGGGAAATTACTCTCTCCGTTTCAGGCGGTGGCGTAACTCTTGAAACAACATTCCACATCATGGACCAAGACAGAGTATACAATGCCATAGTGGGACAACCGTGGATACACCCCATGAAGGTCGTCTCCTCCAGCTAATACCAAGTCATCAAATTCCCAACTCCGAGGGGGATATTCAACATATGAAGAGACCAGCGTACATCTCGGGAGTGCTATCGCATTGCTTTCGACAGCATGGCCTCTCAATAAAGGAAGGACAAAGAAACAAAGGCATAGCAATCAGCAGGGTTGAGGTCGGGGCATAACGAGATTGGGGAAGGCGTCAAAGATCTCGACCTAGCCGAAGTCGTAGCGTCGACCATAGAAGGCCTCGACCCTGTTCAATTAGACTCCAACAACCATAGCAAGAAGGCCTACGTCAGTTGTAAACTCCAGGACCCGATTCAATTCAATCAATTCTTAAAAACTAACACAGATGTGTTTGCTTTTAGTCATGCAGATATGCTGGACATCCCAAGGGAGATCGCCACGTACAAATCAAACGTAGGCCCCTACCACCCCCCGATGAGGCAAGTCTGGCATAAATTTAACTCTGCAATAAATGATGCATTGTGCGAGAAAGTGGAAAACTGTTAGAAAATGGCTCCATCAGGGAATCAAAGTACCCAAAGTGGGTCGCCAAAGTTGTAATGGTTGAAAATAAGAATAGGAAATGGTGAATGTGTGTAGACTTCACAGACTTGAATAAAGCATGCCCAAAGGATTCGTTCTCGCTGCCTCATATCGCCCAACACATTGATGCAACGTCCGTACATGAGTTGCTATGTTTCTTGGATGCTTACTCAGGCTATAATCAGATCCTCATGGAAGAGGAAGATCAGGAAAAAAACACGTTCATCACCCACCAAGGAACGTACTGCTACAGGGTCATGCCCTTCAGACTAAAGAACACGGGAGGGACCTATCAAAGGTTGGTGACAAGAATGTTGAAGGATTGGCTCAGTAAGACAATAGAAGTATATATAGATGACGTGTTGGTCAGGCCAAAAAGAGGAGAAGATCACATCGATCATTTGGAAGAAACTTTCGACATACTCAAACGGTATGGAATAAAACTGAACCTAGAGAAGTGTGTGTTCGGCGTAGCCTCTGGAAAATTTCTAGGGTTCCTCGTATCACAACAAAGGATCGAAGTCAACCCTAACAAAATTAAAACCATTGAAGGGATACCCAAACTTTTGACTACCAAAAAACAGGTCCAAAGATTAATTGACAGCATCGCGGCCCTATCAAGGTTCATCTCACGATTGTCGGATAGGTGCCATAACTATTTGGCATATTCAAGAAAGATAATAGCCTCCAATGGACTTCGGAGTGCATCCATACTCTGAGGGAACTAAAGGCATACTTGTCGTTACTGCCCTTACATTCAAAACCAGAGTCGGGGAAACGTCTCCTCGTTTAACTAGTTGTATCCGAGGAAGCTATGAACGCATTCCTAATTCAATAAAACAAAGGTACGTAATCACCCATATATTATATTAGCAAAACTAGTCGATTCCGAGACGAGGTACTCGCACTACGAGAAACTGGCTTTTGATTTAGTCGTAGCTTTACGGAATCTTAGACCATATTTCCAGTATCACCCCATCTCAATCATCAAAACTTGCCCCATAAGAAGCATTTTACAAAAGCCCCACTATCGGGAAAGCTGGCCAAATGGGCCATCAAGCTCAGCGAGCACGATATCACATACCAGCCGCGAACGGTGATAAATTCACAAGTGCTCGCTGACTTCTTTGCCAACTTCAGCTCAAAAATAATGCTTGAAGTCGAAAGGGAAGCCCTCCAAACTTCCCGCAAACACAAAACCTCTAGGTCCTATACACCGACGGCGCATCTAACGCGTCAGGATCCGGACGGGTACTCGTATTCAAAGTACCAACAGCCGAAGTAATTCGCCAATCCATTAGGTGCCCGAACATGACTAACAACGAGGCTGAGTATGAGGCCATCATAGTAGGTTTGAGACTAGCGCTCAAGTATGGGTGAAAACAGTTAATGCTACGTATGATTCCCAGCTCGTAGTCAGCGAAGTCACATGGACTTTCCAGAACAAGGAACAAAGCTTGCAAAACTATCAGACCGAAATCTACAAGCTATTGCCCGAGATTGATGAATGCCAGCTCGACCAAATTCCAAGAGCACAAAACGTCGAGGTAGAAGGCCTCGCTAAACTAACCATAGTTACCAAAAATATCACAATAGGAGACAAAAACGTGGTCCATCTCTTCAACTCTGCGCTAGACCAAGTCGAGGTAGGAACCATTAACTTAACTTGGGATTGGCAGAATCGTACAATCACATACTTGCAGGATGCCACACTCCCAAACGCTTAAAAAGAGACCAGGAAGCTAAGAATACAAATAGCCAGATACAGTATCCTCCACAATGACCTGTACAAGAGAACCTACGACGGACATTAAAAAAGTGCCTTGGCCCAAACCATACTCAGCGCATCCTTGAGTAGATCCCCGAAGGCCATTTCAGAGCTCATTCTAGCAACCAAGTGCTAGCTAGATACATTATACGGGCGGGATATTATTGGCCCACCATGAAAAATGAAGTCGCAGACTTCGTAAAAAGATGCAAGCAATGCCAGAAATATGCCCCAATTATTCACCAAGTGGGTGAACACATCCACTCAATCACCTCACCTTGCCCGTTCATCAAATGGGGAATGGACATCATAGGCCCCCTCCCCGCAGGACGAGGTAACATACTATCCCTTTCAGTTTTAGTTGACTATTTCATTAAGTAGGTGGATGCAGGAGCATTTGCCCAAATACGAGAACAGGATGTACTCACTTATATATGGAGAGTATCATATGCCGTTTCGGCCTTCACAAAGAAATCAGCTGCGACAATGGACCCCATTTCATGGGAAATAAAATCTTTTAATTTTTCGAGAAATGGCATGTCAAAAGAATACTCTCAACCCCGTACCACCCTGGGAGAAACGGGAAAGCAGAGTCCTCCAACAAATTGATATTAAACATCATGAAAAAGAAGCTTGAGGACGCCAAAGGACTGTGGTTGGAAGTCCTAACAGAAGTATTATGGGCATACCGAAAATGCAAAGGGCGAAGAAAAAAAAGAAATGTCTGAAAATGAGCACAGGAGAGACACCCTACTCTTAGGTCTACGGGGCCGAAGCGGTAATATCGGTCAAGGTCGGAGAGCCCAGCCTAAAGTACTCCCAAAAGAACGACATAAGCAATGACGAAGGCCGAAGGTAGGAACTCGATGAAGTCGACAAACAAAGAAATATGGCTTATATAAGAATGATCGCCCAAAAACAGCAAGCAGAACTCTATTATAACAAGAAAGCAAATGTCAGGCCGCTCAAATCGGGAACTACGTACTAAAAGGTAAAATCGGAGCGAGCAAAGATCCCAGAGAAGGTAAGTTGGGAACAAATTGAAATAGTTCATAAAAAATCACAGCAAAAGGGAATAAAGGATCATTTCAACTAGAAACAATGGAAGGAAAGCTACTACGAAACATCTAGAATATCAGCCACCTCAAATACTTCAACTTATAAAAGAAAGAGTGTCCCCATTCCCTTACTTGAGTTTTGTCCCAGTTGGGTTTTTTCAAGGAGGTTTTTAATGAGGTGACGAAGGCCAACACTACGAAGTCGAAATACGTGAAGGCTAAGCCCTGGTTACTGTTTCATTGCTCGACCTCTCACTACTCTCCAGATTGATCGATGAAGGGACTAGATAGACTTGGAGTGGAATGCCATCTAACACCCAAAATTTGTAAATTTCTCCAAGTATGTAACAAATGCAACAATGTCAAGGCAATAAAATTACACTTACCGGCGCTCTCAAATTCAGGTTATGTTCGACCTCACTCAAACTAACACCTACCAGCCTTTGGTCATAATTAAATTCAGGTTATGTTTGACCTCTCTCAAACTAACATCTACCACCCCTCAGCCATGAATAAGTTTAAATATGTTCGACCTCGATCGAACAAGAAACAGAAGCAAAAAACATGCAAGTATAGAAAAAATAACCACAGAAAAGGAAATAGATGCAGAAAACAATCTTGGCATTCCATTTCATACTTAAACATTTTCTATAAAGGCTCATGAAGACGCCGGCAAATAACACAAGATTACAACAACAAAAAAGAGAGGACAAAAACAGTTGGTCGTCGCCATCAAGATATTTTGCACCTCTATCACCCTGACCGTTGATTCATGGGCCATCCAGATCCTTTTCTTTATCATCACCATCGCCCTCAAGGTACGCAACATCATACCACGCATTCTCTTCAAGCTAGTCCATGCCCTCGTCCCCCTTATCATCACCAGCCTTAGGCGTGGCGGGATCCACAAACGACTCGAGCCTCGTGGGCTTTAACACAAACATCATCAAAGGCAACCGCAGAAATAAACCTCGCCTTATGCAAATCTCGAAACACGTCCAACATCAGCATGAATCTATTCCTCGTACAGGTCCTAAGGAACATTTGGGAAATTTAAAGTATGAGAGGAAGATGGATGCGCAAGCAGTTGTGCCTTTTTAGCCTCTAAGGCGACCACCCGATCATGGAGGAATGAGTTGTCTTTCTCTGAATCTCTTATCCTATCCTCCAATCTATCTACTTTTGCCTTTGCTGTAGATTTACCAATCTCCCGCTCGGCCTAGAGAGTCCTATTCGACAACTCTAATATCTCCGATTTTCTCCGTGCCTCCAAACGGGAAGACTCCGCCTTCTCAAGCTTGCTGATTCTCGACGACTTCACCATGGAGGACCTCCATCTGTAGCTGATATTCTTCTAATTGTCTGCGCAGCTCAACCACCTATGCCCGAAGGTCACCGTACTAGGCCTCGGCGGCCCTGCTGACCTCGAGCTCCTCCTCCCTACTTCTTAGCGTCCCCTCAAGGATGCTTAACTTCTCTATGATTCTCACCAGCTTTTCATCCTTCTCCTTCAGCTCATGATGAAGGGCTTGCAGATTGCCACCCTTACGAAACAGCCTATGGAACTCCCAGTACTTGCCGCGATACTTGAAATATTTATTTTTCAGCCTTACAAATATTTCCCTACTCTTCTCCTCTTTTCGGGCACCTTCAATCTCAAAAATCATAGTCAGCAAACAAAAAAAAAGAGTAAGGCAAACACAAAAATGCCCCTGCCAACAAAGGTAAGAAAGGAAAGGAAAAAATAATAAGAACCCACCCAGAGAGTGAGGCCAGCTATGATCCTTGATAAGGTGACTCCATCCAGTTCTTTGAGGTTCTTGCCCTCAATTTCAGAGCAAAGAGGTCCGAGGGCAAGAACGGCGCACTCCCTACTCTTCAGCAAATCACGGTCCATAAGGACCGTAATGATCCTCGTAGACCCCTCTAACCTCATCTCAAGTAGGGTTAAACCCTCATTCATCATTTTCAAGTCAGCCGCATCAACGTCAGACCCCGACTCATAACCTTACTCAGCAACAGTTTTACCCCTCTTGTCGGTTGGCAAAGAAGCATCAGCTCTATAGAGATGTAGATGCCTCCTCTCGCCTCGAAGTCTCTAAGGCATCATCGGCCAATCTCTTCACTTCAGCAACCATCGAAGTTGTCATTAGCTGGAATTCTCACTGTTGGGACCGCGATGGCACCTAACATTTCACTTGATAGGAAAACCAATGTTACAGAATTCTTAAGTTAACTTCAGTCATTTTTAATAACAGAAATAATTAAGCTAAACAGAAGCTAAAACTGAGTTGTGGAATAACATAAAACCCATAATAACTGATACAATTCGGATATTGTGTGTCACGATTCACGAGCTTCTAAGATTTACTACAAACGAAGTCTGAAAGAAAATAAAACTGTTCTGAGGGAAAGTAAATAGTAAAATAAAGAAACTAGGAAGGGACTCCAGGGTCTGCGGACGCCAACAGATCAGCTAGGGCAGGTATCAAAATTTGTACAATAAGTGCAGAGTGTAGTATGAGTACAACCGACCCCATGTACTCGTAAGTGTCGAGCCTAACCTCGACGAAGTAGTGAAGAGGCTATGACAAGACACCTACATAATAAACCTGTGTAATTAATAGTATATGTACAAGATAACAACAAATAAAAACTAGACAGGTAATATCGGGAGGGGGACATACTAAAGGGGGATACAAGATATGAGAATTTCAGCATAAATGATAACAAGGACAATCAATATGCCTGTGACCAGTGAAAATAATTAAACACGGTAAGGAAAAGTGCAAAAGCATCAACCTTCATGCTTTCACTCGCAACCTCACAGTGAAACAATGAAACTGCATGGCATCACCCTTCGTGCTTTTACTCTCAACCTCACAATATAAATCAATAGATATGGCACGGCATCACCTTTCGTGCATTAACTCTCATAACATGTTACGACATCACCGTTCGTGCATTAACACTCACAATGTGGAACGGCATCACCCTTCGTGCATTAGCACTCACAATATCGCATGGCATCACTCTTCATGCATTAACACTCTCCCTTACCATAAAGCAATGAGCAAATAACAACACGACAATAGAATAAAGCCTTACTTCAACATTTGGTTCCACAATACCAACCTCAAATTTGAAATTAATACTAAATTATCACCAAAAATTCATAAAAATGATAAAAACGATCAATTTAACAATAACTAGTCTAAGTATGGGTAACATGATAAAAAAAAACAATAATTGCAAGAAATCAAGTCTCACCCCCGTTGAGAAGTTTACCTGTATCCAAGGTATCTATTCTTACTATAATACTTTGTTTTAACTTAAACCCGACAACAATGCATAAGTACTTGTTGCCTTATATATACGTTGTACCCAACATTTAAACACGTAGCAAATAAACAAACAAGGCCTATTCCCTCAAGTCAAGGTTAACCACAACACGTACCTCGCTCCAAACACCTAATTCAAAGATCAACCACCGCTTTGCCTTTCAAACAAGCCTCCGAATCAATAGAATCTAACAATTTATCAAACAAATAATTCAAATTAAGCCTTAAGAACTACCCACTGTTGCAAGAATTCAGTTTAGGTCATTATTGAAAAAGTCAACAAAAGTCAACACCCGAGCCCGCTTGGTCAAAACCCCAAATTCGGACAAAAACCCGATTAACCATACACCCCTGAGCCCGGTTATGTATTTGTTTTGGAATTCGACCTCAATTTGAGGTCTAAATCCCTATTTTACAAAAAAAAATTCCTAATTCTACCTAAAAACCCCAATTTCCACCATGAACACACAAGATTTTTCGGTTGAAATCTAAGGAAATGTAGTAGAAGATTGAGAGAAACTAGTTTAGAATCACTTACCAATAATTTGGGGAAGAAAAGTTCTTTGAATAATTATCTCTAGGGTTTCTGAGTTCGAAAATTTGCAGAATGAACCAAAAATCTCATTTAAGTCTCAGTTGCAGATGTCGAATTTGCGACCATCGCAAATGCGAAGACCTCATGGCTCTGATTTCCTTGCAAATGCAAAGAAATGTTCGCAATTGCGAATCATGACCTCCGCAAATGCGACCATTTGATCGCATTTGCGATCACTGCCTCCCCCTATCCCACTTCGCAAATGTGAAGTTTTATTCGCAAATGCAAACTCTAGCATCCCCGGCTACTCTTCGCAAATGTGATCAGCATCGCAAATGCAAATCCATCAGTGGTTGCAAATGCGAAGCTTGACATTGCAAATGCGAGTTCTGAGTCCTGCAACAAAAACTGAAGCACACAAGCAATGTTCTAAGTCCAATTTTCATTCTGTAGCCTATGTGAAACTCACCGAGCCCTCGGGGCTCCAAACCAAACATGCAGACAAGTTAAAAGTATCCTACAAACTTGATCGCACGATCAACTCGCCAAAATAATACCTACAACTACGAATTGAATACCAAATCAAATAAAATTTTCTAGAAAACTTGAAACTTCTATTTTCACAATCGGGCGTCCAAACCAACTCTGTTTCTCACCAAATTTTGCAGACATGCCATAAATAAGGTATTGGACATATATCGGGTTACGGAACCAAAATACGGACCCAATATCTAAAAAGTCAATCATTGGTCAAACATTTCAAATTCATTAAACCTTTAACTTTAAATTACAACAAAGTCTAATAACTCGGGCTAGGGATTTTCGAACTTGATGCGAGCATACGCCAAGTCTCAAATCACGATACGGACCTACTCGGACCATCAAATATGAATCCATATCTATTTGCTCAAAACATTGACCGAAGTCACTCAAATGGATTTTAAGGCAAAATTTTCATATTTTCTCAGTTTTTAACATAAAAGCTTTTCGAAAACATGCCCAGACTGTGACGTAAATTGAGAAGGGTTAAAATGAGATATTTAAGGCTTCAAAGCGCAAAATTGGGTTCTAAAATATAAGATGACCTATCTGGTCATCACAGAAGGCATACCCACTTTGGCTGCCTCCAACTTAGGGGTCCTGGATTCTGGCTCAACATCATCCCCGATAACTATGGTTGTTTTCTCGTGCAAGGAGAAGTCACCCGTCATTGAATCAACAGCATGGATGGACCTACCACCAACATATACATACCACCTCTTATGGGACATTATGTACCTCTCACTCTGTACAAGCTCGTCGTCTTCATTTATAAGATGACGTAAGGGAGAGGCTGAGGTCTCCATGATGGTAGAAGGAGCGGACCAGGCATTGCAGCAGGAGAGGTCGAGGCGCATATAGAACTAGCCGTCATCGTAGTTGGGGCGGAAGCCGAAGACTCGGCCACTTTTCTTTTCTGAAATAAAGGGGCGGGATCTCTCTCCCTCCTCAAAGGCCCTTGGCTGATCCTAGGAAAAGAATAGGAAAAGGGGGAAATCGGTAAGGTAAACGGAAAATAAGGGAGCCGAGACTCCAAAAAAATGATTAACTTACCAGCCGAGGGGGGAGCTATCCCAAACCTCTTGAAGAAACCCGACACTTCACGAATCCTTGCAATGTGAGGGAGGAGCCAACCGACCCAACAAGAAATTTCCTCGACCAAAGGAAAAGGCGAGGTCTTGGCTGCTTAAGAAAAGAACGAGAGGTCAGAATCCACAACTATACTAAATAAACCAAGTACCTACATGCAAGGGAGTGAGGTGCATATGAGTGCAATTTCAAGCTTCAGGGAAGCCTTCGACATTGGCCACCACGTCCTCAGTTCTAACAAAGAAAACGTTGAGCCAGAACTGGCAGTTAGCCTTATCATCCATTTTCACCATCAGGCACTTGCCTCCTCGATGGTAAAGGTTCGGCATCATCCCCTTATAAAAGCTGGAGGCAAACAGGTGCATCAGGTGACGAGTTAACTCCGCAAACTTAGTAAGCATCCTTAAGAGCTTGTAGATATATTGCGCGAGCTGAGCTGGGAAAATGCCATAGATGCGACAAAATTCCTCTACCTGTAGGGAGAGAGGAAGAGTGTCACCAATGTGAAAGGGATAGGTGTAGAATGCGTTGTCACGACCTTAACCGATGGGCCGCGATGGGCACCAGGTTACCTTACTCAACCGAGTACCAACATAATGTATCTTTCTTAATACATCATCATGGGTAAGTGGTCCATAAGGGGCGTCATGAGATTACCAGAGTAAACATGAGATAATATACGACATAGAACGACCCAACCTGATATAGAAACTCATATATGTGACATACTGTCCTATAAGGCCAACGTGATCCTTTATATACTCAAAACATAGGCCGATAAGGCCATAAAAGTATCCATATAGAGGACATCTATCTAAAATCCTCTAAGAGTACATAAATATCATAAAGGTCGATACATGCCCCGCCATACCAATCAATACATGTACTAATCATACTGACATATAAGCAACTCCGGAGCAATGGAGCGCACCAACACCTGTTGCTGAGCTGATAGCCTACTTGGAGGACTCTCAACCTATCTATCGGGACCTGCAGGCAAGAAACACAGCATCCCCAGGCAAAAGGGACGTCGATACAAATAATTTACCGAGTATGTAAAGCATGAAAATCGGTACATAAGAGACATAGATGAATTATGGAATAAAGAATTTCGCCTGTAAGTCTAAATAAATTTGTAAATTCTGAAAAATTTATAGTGTCATGCACGTGTGTATAAATGCCATGTCATGCATAGGTATAGGTGTACATAACATCATCAAGCCTCTGAGGGCATCCCATCATATCATCTTGGCCATTGTGGGTAAAATCATCAATGTATACCAGCTATTCAAGTGGTAGTGCATATATAACGTCGTAACCTTTTCCATATCTCATATACATATATACGCGTATATGACGTCATCTGGTCATGGGTCAATGTACATCTACAAATGAATACAATGCATGAGAAGTACGTCAATAAAATCTCTCGAAATGTCATAAGATCATTATGCCTTTAATTAATATCATGAAATAGACTTTATCAACTTACGTATTTTCTAAGACCCATGAACGTTGACAGAATAATAGGACACATGGGAATCAAGAACATAAGCATCTTTAGCATTTATATGAAAAGAGTCATTTATGGAAGTTATGCATTGCTCGTTTCTCTTGTATCATATGGATCATGCCAAAAGGAAAGATGGGACAGCCTTAACAAACCTGAGTCGACTCTCTTGATAATTTCTCTAACACACGTTTTTGTGATAAAACACGTAACGACGAATTGAAGTAGAGGAAAATCCTTATGATATTTTTGAGAACGATTGCATTGTACTCCTTAAAATTGCAAAATCCTACTCTATATAGTATAAAATGGTCTTCGAATGAAATGTTTTGAAACAACTACGTTGCTATTGCAATTCACGGACCTTGCTGGAGCTTTTCATCTTAATTTAGTATATGAGAGAAAATTATTTTGGGTGAATTAGAAAGGTTATATCAATCCTTTAGGTGTGGGACCCACCAATCTTTATTCATTTGCCACCTTATAACATGGACTTTAAGAGTCATAAGTGGGCTGCCATGTAAAGGCTTATCTAAAGCCTTAATTAATCACCCACTAATTCTTAATTAACTTGTTAATTCCCCCATTAACCAATAATAAACCAATTATCCACATAATTATGACTTATCTCAAATTACTTAAAATACTACTCACTTTTAACACATTTTATGTGCTCTACTATCGTGATCATGGGGTACCTTGTACGGCACTAGTCCATATATACTAGGTATTATAGCTCAAACCGTATTTTATCCCAAATCGACAACTTTCAACTAAACTCTTTTTTTTATTTGCTTACTCTTTGACCTTCACCGTACATACATATCGCCTGATATAAATAGCATTAATGCTTATAACCTCAAGATAATCTCATCCCTGAGTCTATGTCAATTAACTGACGATGAAACTTTAATGTACCAAAATACGGGATGTAACATCTCATTTCCAAGATTATATCAATTTACTTATGGCGTATTTACACGTACGAAAACATGGGGTGTAACATCATTCCCCTCTTTGAAACATTCGTCCTCGAATATTGACTGATGCACTTATCATTTTCATAACATATGTCTTCCGAATATTCTAGTACTCTCCTTTCCATCTAGGGAACTATTTTGTGAATAAATCCAAAGGCCAATACATTCCCCCTTTTAGGCCTCTTTCTCACACCACGACTTGTGGTCGGAAACCTTCCAATCTCGTAATTATTGCTACCTTCTATCATGCAGCATGTACGACTTTTTCCTTGTATGTGCGCCTATACGACTCTTCCCTTCAGCTTTTAGCTAATCTCTAGGCCTCGCTTTGGGAACATATACAAAAACTTGACAAGATGTCCCTCTGGGCATCTATAGGTGTAGTGGAGTTCTTTGCTCGGTACTTTGTCAAACTTACGACCATTGCTATACCTTGTTTCATAGCCCCGGTTATCCATCTGTGTGACTTTATTGTGTCTAGTTAGGTCATACTATACCATAACTCTTACTTCGATTTATTGTTACTGAGGCCTTCTACCAAATTCTAGGTTATTCTCGTTACTTATCCTATATGTATAAATCTAATTCCTTTAACGCTTCTTCATTACTGTTCAATTTAAGACTGGTGGCCCAATTTCATCTCATACTTTGTAACTTTTCTATCCATTGTTGATTCACCTCAATGTTGATCTACAATCTACAACTGATAACTTGAAACACCTTACGCAATACACTTTCACTAGGGCTTACGTCTCATCAGGGAATATCTGAACTGGCTTGCCTAATCCACCTAGGGTGACACTATACTTCAATAATCATATTTCATAGCATCCCAATGTGAGTCACCTTATGTGGATATTTTAATCATGTATAATTTATTAAATCATTACTCAATTGAAATCCCAAATGTCATCCTTTATCTATCACAATTACATCTTCATTCTACTACCAAGACACCATCTCTGCTAAATGCTACTAGTCTTAGACTCTTTTGAGTTCATTCAGGCTATATTGAGCTTTCTATAACTTAGAGAAACCATCAGCTCTCTTGTTTTCATAGGCTTAATCCTAAGGGCTTATCCATTCTCATCACCTTATCACTCGCCCTTTCTTATCCTTGCTCCTCTCTTCCTAAAACCTTGTCGCTTTACCATACTTTAGCTGGCGACCTACACATGTCTATTTATACTACTCACAACCTTCCTTCAACCTGTTTGCACCATAGATTTCCTTGTGTTATTTTGGAACATCACACCATCTTTAACTCTTCTTTACTCTCTTAACTAGACCTCTCACTGCCTAGAAACCATAGGCTGGAAGATATGCCACTAACGACGCCGCTATCATTCCTGGATACTGAATCTAGAGCCTATAGCCTTATATCTGAAGTATGGACTATTCACATCCTTTTTCACTTGAGTAACGTTGTTCACCTTTACCTTTCTTACCTTAAAATATCGCCTCACATTCTTCTATCTCTTTCATAACCTCCCTTCCACATAAGTATAATTCATATCTAGAACTTGAATCTCTATTATAATACTTGCACCTCTGGTGCATACACAATCTGGTGGGAGCTTTATACTGACTTCTTATGAGGCCAGTACTTTTCTAACTGGCTTTATCGTAGAGCCGTTATAGAATATGATTGTTTTACTATCTCTCTTGTACTTCTGACATTAAGGGTGATCCTGCAATGTTCTCAATCAAGATTTTTATAGTTTTTCGGGTCCAATAATTAGACTCCTGATTTACTTAATTAATGCAACTCTTTAGTTTCCTCTTCCATTTGATCAACAGTTATGTATGCTTAAGCTATCTTCCAATCTGCGGGTTATGGTATTAGTTATTACTTTAGCCTTTCATGGACGCTATGGAATATCCATAATGCAATCTTCTAACAATTCAATCCTTTGTCTATGACCTGGACTCAATTCTTTCTTTTAACTTATACCGAAGTCTTCTATGACTGTATGATTTTCAACATATGTTGCATGGGTAATACTCCGAACTCTTAAGTGCGTTCATAATGTAACTAACTCTGGACCATCGATTGAATAATTCCTTTTGTTCCTTCTCAACTTTCTTAAATTTAATTAATTACTTTTCATGATCGTTCTACCACTTGTTTCATGAATACTTCTCTTATCCTAATGCCCACACATATTGGAATTCCATAAAACCTATATGATCTTGAATATCACCTTTTACTTTTTTCTTCTTCCCGTCCATTAGCCACGATAGGTGCCACTTTCTTATGCAGTGCATACGATGTTGTTGTGAGACTGTTGTTACAACACCATTTCCTCTTTAGGCCATTGTGCTTAGGTTGAAGCCTTCTTCCTTATTTCCTCAGCTAGTCATTTGTTGTAGTACTTAGGGAAGACCTCTAACCCTTATAAAGCTGCGAGCTTATTACATCGTATACCCGATAAGATTTTTGATGTTTTTTCTCGCCTATAATTATCTTTAGTTACTTACCTCCACACTTATGAGCTCGTATTGTTGCTTTTGAACTAAAGTTTTGACTGTCTTTCCAGTGGGACTCTCTTTTATTCTGTAGCACCCATATGATACCTTTAACTATCCCAACTCCTATCTGAATATTTCTCAAGGGTCACGATGTCATATGTGCAAGACTGAATTCCCCATGTTGGGGTTTACTATGTTTATCTTGCACGATCAATTGATTTGTTTGTAACCTCTTCTCTAGCCATAACTAGGCTCTTCCTGAATCAACTACTAACTACTCGTTGTCCCTTTGTCATATCAATATTCCATGTAATTTTTCTTGGGTTATTTCCTTTGTCTTAACTTACCTCTCATACCAGCTCCTTATTTATCAATAACATCCTGGGCAGGAATCCTTAACGTCGTGCTTGCATAATGTTCTGGAATCGTAGCATGTCTGTAGGATTTGGATAAGTGCAATCTCCTTCCTTTCTCATTTTTATTGCATTCTTCCTTACCATTATATAGTTACTAGAACCACTTAATTCTAACTTAGTGCCATACCACTCCATATTCCCCCTGTAGGGGAGTGCTAAGATTTAGTGCTATGATGATCTACCTATAGATGTTTTACCTCTTTATATTTGGCGTCTTTTCACATCATCGATGAACCTTACTCGCCTTGGGGTAATCCTTCTGTACCAAGGATAACAAAATCCCTTACTCACGAGGTAGACACTTAGTGTAACTGGCACATACAGTCCCTTAAGCTTAACTTTGCTCATATTGCTTTCTTTAGGGAAGCATCTTCCTGAATGACCTTTAAAGGTTATTCTTTTGTCGTCCATTCTATTATCGCCAAAATGCAATCTCTGAAATTCTCATGATGCCGACTATTATCAAATCACTCAGTCTCTAGTTCATGTTTAGTTTACCTCGTTCACCAGTCCATATTGATTTCTATTACTTTGGGGTCTAACTTTTCCTTCTGGTAGTCGCGTTGGGCTCACGAACTTATTTCTTGAAATGAAGATATGACTTTATGGCCTATACTCTTTTGTAGTCTCAAGGCCTATTACCTCTTTTCCTTTACTTGACAATAGATTTTGTAATATTGTCATTTGATCTACCGTTGCCATCCATGTATCACATCTTACTCATAATGCTTTGTTAACTCTCTTCTTATTTCCATGCTAACATTTATGTCTATCACTTTATTCTGCAAACTCCAACAAGATTTTCTTTTGCTTTTAGCTCCCTTTGCTCCATCCACTGTCTCTTCAGGTTGCCTAACATTCTATCTCTACTAGGGACAGGAATCACACTAAGGCAATATGTATCCCTTATAGGATTCCAGTGCCTGCCTTTAAACATTCTAGTATTCATATCTAGTTGTACTATTCTAGAGTGCACCATCTGGTGTCTCACAATGAGATCTATTATTAGCACATTTGCAATATCCTTCGGAAATGTCAACTAACTCTAACAATCCATCCAACATTTTGGGTTACTTTAATCCCAGATAGATCTTGATATCTCGTCCTTCTCTTAAACTATATTTATTGGCTCCCATAGAGCATAATTGAGATAGGTGTGACTCATTGTAAATACCTCTTACAATTGAAGGTAACTCAAAATGTTTATATTTCTCTACTTAAATTGTAAATACTATTGATCTTCATTAACTGGGCACCTCGTACCCTTCTTCATCTTGCTTCTTTTACTTGTTGAAACTTTTATCTATCTTCTGAATCTCTCATTGTCTTTCATCATAGGGGTAGATATATATTCTTGCCTTAAGGATCTTTATCAAGAGGCTCACATGTCTTACTACACACATGATCTACAGAAGACCTTACATTTACTCATCATAAACATCATAAAAAATCGAGTTCCTCTGGCTCAACTCTTCCATAGCCACATTCAATCTCTTACCAACTATCTTATTACGAATAAAATAGAAGTTAGGAATTTGAATTCTTGTAAGTGAGCTCTACCACACGATCTAGAGTAAGAAGAAAGAGTGGCAATCCTAAATGTCATGTAGCCTCCTTCTTATAAGTGTGGTGCACAACACACCAATAAATAAGACTCTAGTAGACATGGCTTGTAGACTCCCTAGGACAAAACTGCTCTGATACTTTTTTTGTCATAATCCAAACTAACGGGCCACGACGGGCACTCGGTACCTTACTTAACCGAGTACCAATGTCATATATATTTCTTATTACATCATCATGGGTAAGTGGTCCAGAAGGGGCATCATGAGATTACCAGATTAAACATGAGGGAATACCCGACATAGAACGACCCAACCTGATATAGAAACTCAAACTTGTGACATACGGGCCTATAAGGCCAATGTGATCCTTTATATACTCAAAACATAGGCCGATAAGGCCATACAAGTATCTGCATACACGACATGTATCTACAAGACTCTAAGAGTACATAAATATCATAAAAGTCGGGACAGGCCTCGTCGTACCAATCAATACATGTACTAATCATACTGACCAAATAAGCACCTCCGGAGCAATGGAGCGCACCAACACCTTCCACTGAGCTAATAGCCTACCTGGAGGACACTCAACCTATCTATCGAGACCTGCAGGCATGAAACGCAGCGTCCCTAGACAAAAGAGATATTAGTACAAATAATGTATCGAGTATGTAAAACATCAAGTTTAGTACGTAAGAGACATGGATGCAACATGGAATAAAGAATTTTGCCTGTAAGTCTAAATAACTTTATAAATTTTGAAATATTTATAATATCATGCACGTGCGTATAAATATCGTGTCATGCATAGGTATAGGTATACATGACATCATCAAGCTTTTGAGGGCATCCCATCATATCATCTCGGCCACTATGGGCAAAATCATCAACGTATACTAGGTGATCAGGTGATCAAGTGGGTTATGCCGTAATCTTTTTACATAACTCATATACATATATATACATATATACATATATACATATATATAACGTCATCTAGTCATGGGTCAATGTACATGTATAAATGAATACAATGCATGAGAAGTACGTCAATAAAATCTCTCGGAACGTCATATAACCGCTATGCCTCTGATTAGTATCATGAAATAAACTTTATTAATTTATGTATTTTCTGAGACCCGTGAACATACGATAGAATAATAGGACACGTGAGAATCAAGAACATAAGTATCTCTAGCATTTTATGAATAGAGTCATTTATGGAAGTTGTGCATTTGCTCGTTTCACTTGTATCGTATGGATCATGCCAAAAGGAAAAATGAGATAGCCTTAACATACCTGAGCCGATTCTCCTGACAATTCCTCTAACACGTGTCTTTTGTGATAAAACAAGTAACGACGGATCGAAGTTGGAAAAAATCCATATGATATTCTTGAGAATAATTACACCGTACTCTTTAAAATTGCAAAATCCCACGCCATATGGTATAAAATGGTCTTCGTATGAAATGTTTTGAAACAACTACGTTGCTATTGCAATTCATGGACCTTGTTGAAGCTTCCCTTGAGAACAAATTATTTTGGGTGAATTAGAAAGGTTATCTCAATCATTTAGGTGTGGGCCCCACTAAGATGACTAAGCCACCAATCTTTCTTCATTTGTTAATTCCCCTACTTATTAATAATTAACCAATTATCTACCTAATTAAGAATTATTTCAAATTACTTAAAATACTACTCACTTTTAACAATCTTTATGTACTCTATTACCGTGGTAATGGGTACCTTATATAGCACTAGTCCATAAATACCAGATATTATAACTCGGACCGTATTTTATCCCAAATCAACAACCTTTAACTAAACTTATTTCTTTTAGTTGTTTACCCTTTAACCTTCTCGGTACGTACTTATAGCTGATATAAATAGCATAAATACTTATAAACTTAATATAATCTCATCCTTGAGTCTACGTCAATTAACTGACAACGAAACATTAATGTACGTAAATGCGGGATGTAACATCTCATTTCCAAGCTTATATAAATTTACTTATGGCGTACTTTCACTTGTGAGGGTGTAACATGCGTAGTACCCAGGACGGTGGTACTGAACCTCATCCCACCCAGTAGGGATCAACCTGACATGAGGAAGGTCGTATTTTGCCTTAAGCTCTAACAAGTCAGCCTCTTTCATTGCCGACTTAAAGGTCCCGAGTTTGACCTGGCATCGAGGTTACGATGAACTATCTCTTCCACTGTTAGGAAGCTTCCGTCCTTAACGGCAGTGGGAACGTTCTCCGCATGAGGAGGAAAAAGAACCGCTAGTGGGACTGGTTCACTTCCTTCGGTAGACTCATAAGGTACATTAGACATATTTCCAACAAAAAAAGGAAGGTATCAAAAAACAGAGGACTAAAAAATGGTAAGAATTGCTAGAACAAAGGGAAAGGATGCACAACAACGGAAAAGGAAGAAGAGGATATAGGGTTTCAATGCAGGAACACTATAAAGTTTGGGATTACACCTTCAAATCCCTATTTATAGAAATTCAGGCGTCAGAATTGAGAAATTGGCTCATCATTACCAAGCATCGAAATCGAAGCGGCAGGACCAATCAGGAGCCCCACGCAAAAGAAGCAACGCATAAAAAATACATGTCATGATGACGCACGAGGTCGTGATGTTGATTCATGGACAACACAACTCCAATATTTGCGCTTACGACCATTCGCATCAATCATCACGATCGATCAGCTCATCCAATCATTTCAACCGTAATGAATAGAATCCGCTCATCGAGCTCGTCTGAGGTCGACCTCAATAAGCAGAGAGACTAACTGTATGGGTCAAAATTTGCCTAAAAGATTTAACATAAGATGGCATTAAAGAAAAAATTCTCGAGTCGTCATTAGTTGAGGTGGACCAGGAAGCAGCGAGACTCGTAGCCGAAAAGCCGATGAGAGTCATGGTCGAGATGTCAATAATGGTCGAGGTCGAGCACTGTTGATGAAGCTGTAATTACTAATTATTAAAATAGGATATTAAAGAAAATATTCTAGTGAATATTCTCTACATTTGTAATATTATGGTTTACATATGTCTCATATAAATAGAAAAGGACAATGATATGAGGCATGTGATTTTTATTTTGTAAGAACACACTTTGACAAAAGATTCTCTCTCTTTCTCTTACTATGATACAACATTACCTTTTCACCAAGATTCTTGTCTCTGTTATTCCATCCTTTTCCATCAGAGTGAGAAATATTCGAACATTCAAGGATTTGTATATCGCTCATCATTGTCAGGAGGAACAACCATGTAGCTCACTTTTTATTTGGTGAATCACTCCTCTTATTTACTTAAATGTTATTTATTGTTATTCATTTCTATTAAATGCTATGTTACTGCTCATACTTTTTGGAATAGTTATTGCATGTTGCTGTCACTTTTCAATCAGATCTATTCAAAGCTAATCACGCTGTAGGAAATCACATCTAGAAATATTATTATTAACTAGGTTTAGCCCATTATCATATAAATTTAATTATTTGAACTAAGAGTTATATTTTTCGGTCAAACAATTCAAGGGTTGGTGCATCGATGGAAACACGCTGGTTTAATAGTGTTTTAATATGAACTAACCCAATCTTTTGAAGATTTTGCACCTCAATATCAACCCATTGCAGTCGTCAATCATAAAATTGACAATCAATGGACAACTAGTAAGTAGAGTCCAAAGCATCCTTTCGTCTAAACGAACATCAAATAGAGAAAGTTTTCTCAAAGAATCGCACTTCACCACATCATGATCACTAGATAATGAAAGATACATCATATCACTACGTGTAAGAACCAATTCTCTTAAAGATTTTGTTACCAAGGCTGAAAACAGGAACGGGCGTAGTGAAGATTCAGTTGTATATGTATATGCTAGATCTTTTACCCCATTGTGAAGTGTGGTGCCAAGCCACTTATCATAAACGTTATCAAAACTAGAATAAAATGATACTCTTTTGAAAATTTAAACTTTTCTGTTGGAGTTTTTGTATCCATATCTCTTCAGAATTTGATCCATTAATTTAACGTGTCGTGACATATATAGTCTAAATTCCAAGTTAGGATGAGTGAACCAGACATGTAGCCATGTTTTGGAAAGAATACTCATCTGGGTTGCTTCTCTAAAACTAAGGTAAGAGAGTATTTTGTGAATGGAGTGAATGCGGTTTCTATAACAAAGGAAGTGACATCACAATCCAACAAGGAATAGTAACCGAAACTTCTTTTCTAGGCGGAATAGGGCTCACCCTCCCTATTGGACCCACCCGACCCAAATTGAAATAATATTTTACGATTTTTAAATGGGACTTTGACACAGTTACCCATAAAAATAAAACTATTTACCCTTATCTACCCATTTGTTTTTCTATCTATAAACTAATTACATTTCCTACCCATAGTAGTTTTTGTGGGAAATTTGTTTTCTTTATTCTCCAATTCTTTTCTTTTTTCCTTTTTTTCTTTCTTTTCTCCTTTTCTTTTTTCTCATTTTCTTCCTATTTTTTTCTTTTTTCTCTTTTATTTATTTACTTTTGCCTAAATTGTATTATTGTTATTTTTACCATAACTTATTTCACACTCAAATTTGACTCCTTTTTTATCTTTTTTATTTTTATTTTTTTTCTTTATTTGTTGTTCCTTTTCTAATTTCACGTGATTGCCTTGCAAACTGTCACGACCCAAAATTCACTAACGGTCGTGGTGGAGCCGGACACCGCTGTCAGGCCAGCCAACTCAAATACTGAATTAAATCTCATTTTAACACTTTTGAAATCCAGGATTTTTCCTTAATTATTTAGAAATTTTAGGGAATATAGTTTCACATAAAATTTAAAAGTTAAGAAATTAATACAATACTTCAAACCATCCCAGAACTCGGTATCACAAGTGCATGAGCAACTATCGATATGGAAAATAAAATACAATCTATGTTCAAAATACAGTGGACAGGGAAACAATAATAAGAAAATACTGGAGGGAACTACACTGGCAGCGGGTCGTCTCGAACACTGTAGCTCACCCAGTCCCAGAGTCGTCTGTGCTACTACGCCCAATATGCTGCTAGAGGTATATATACCTGTGCAACAAAAATGCATAGAAGTATAGTATGAGTACGTAATCAACGTGTATTCAGTGAGTATCCCGCCTAATCCCGAAGGGTTAGAGACTAGATGGCCAACTCCGATACTCACTAGAGGTCAATTAGCAATATTCTATAAGTGCGAGGATAATCATGGATTTGTAAAGAAGCTATGATTGTGAAGCCAGAAAACAGGTAAACACCTTCATCATAAATCAAGGACTTTTACAGTCTATTCTTTATCATCTTATCAGTTTACATCAAGCCACGTGGGGCCAATTCCACATTTGCAATTTTTAAGTAACAGATAAACACGCGCAAATTATGCTGAGGTCGACGGCCCGCTCAAACAGGAATATAAATTGTGCACTGCCGAGGGTCGAGCGGCACGAACCATAGATACATCTATTTTCACCGAGGCGTTTGGCCTGTTCCATAAATAAATACATATCCTGCTCGCGAATCATCCATGCGACGCAGGCACACATAAAATACATGCTCAAGTAGGAAATCAAGAGCTTATCGGGGATACTCAACCAAATAGACGAATTTCTCTTTTTTTTTTACATTTCAGGGAGAATTTAATATTAAATCTCTTTTAAAGTTCCTTTACCAATTCAAGGTGATTTAAACAATTCAAATTATCAATGGGTTCACAGTAATTCAAGTATAACGTGCTTTTGGGTCCTAACTACCCGGACAGTAGCTTAATAGTAGCTATGCACGGACTCTCATCACCTCGTGCGTACGTAGCCCCCACAAATAGGAGCACATAATCAATTACTTCACCTACGGGGTAGATTTCCCCTTACAAGATTACAAAGGAGACTCGCCTCGCTCCGAAGATCCACAACCGGCATTTTACATTCTTCCGATGGCTCCAATTGATGTACCATGCTCCAAGACTAGCCAATGCTTACGCAAATCCATTAATATATGCTCAAATATTCATTACAAACTAATTTATAGAAATTCCTAACCCCGATTAGAAAGTTGACCAAAATGCCCTCGGGCCCACGTGCCTGGAATCCGAAACTTTTCAAAGATAAAGTTTAAGCATGACCTTAGGAACTCAAATATATATTTTTCTCTTAATTCCATACTCAAAATTGTGGCTAAATTCCAAGAATATGATTTTCTAGGTTTTCCACCAAAATCCCAATTTTTATTCTAATTTTCATGCCTAAATCCATGTATAAACCTTGTATTTAACTCAAAGCTAGCATAAATTACTTACCTCATAACAAGTGACGAAAATGGTGTCCCCAAGTTGCTCCCCATCGACTCCAATGGAAGAAAAATGGGGTTGAAATGAGCTCAACCCCGAACTTAAAACATTACACTGCCCCAGCTGCTTCCGCTTCTGCGGAAATATAACCGCTTATGCGGTTCCGCTTTAGCGGAAAAAAAAGTCGCTTCTGCGGCTGCCACTGAACCCCCCTCCCCCCCATTTTCGCTTCTGCGATCCGCTCTCCACAGATTCGGTCCCGCATCTGCGGAACTTTAACTGCATCGGCGATCCTCTCCAACATGTCCTCTTCTGCTTCTGCGATGAACCTTCCGCAGATGTGGTTCCACTTCTGCGGAATTTAGACCGCATCTGAGGTCCTCAAACTTTGGACCAAAAACCGCA
This sequence comes from Nicotiana glauca, assembly GCA_026770625.1. NCBI lineage: Eukaryota > Viridiplantae > Streptophyta > Magnoliopsida > Solanales > Solanaceae > Nicotiana > Nicotiana glauca. Next base: position 262,193 of record MU714002.1, on the reverse strand, counting down.
TATGCGGTTCCCCGTTCTCTTCTGCGGTCAACCAACCGCAGAAGCGAAAATAC
>MU714002.1:231964-261414 GCA_026770625.1 Nicotiana glauca | reverse complement strand
TAAGAAATTCCTTCTAAAATGCTAACTTCTACAATAGGCGCCAAAATGCTCCCGAATTATCCAAAACCCAATACGGGAATACGCCCAAGTCTTAAATCATCATACGAACCTGCTGGAACCTTCAGATCCTGATTCCGAGGTTGTTTACTCAAAATTCCAATCCTAGTTCATTCTTTCAACTTTAAGCTTCTCAGATGAGAGTTTTCATTTAAATTTAACTCCGATCTTCCTGAATTTAAATTCCGACCATGCGAACAAGTTATAATACCTGAAATGAAGCTGTTCATGGCCTCCGAATGCTGAACGGAGCGTTGGGACTCAAAACGACCGGTCGGATCGTTACACAAACCTTGATCTCCTTCCCTACAAATATCAGTACATACTCTGCCATTAGCAATAACACCTACTAGTGATGGAGCAAGAAAACATAATCTACGGCCACTAAATCTCCATATATACTAGTTAGAATAGAAATGATAATAAAATATTAAAAAATGCAATAAAAATGTAAGTAGCAAAAAAGACTTGTAGTACCATATGATACCAATATGGTATACATATATACCAACAGAGTATATGATTGCTCTAAAATATTGCTACAACTATCTGTGACTATACTACTGTACCAAAACATTAAAGGATACAATAAAAGTATGAAAAAATTACATGCTCACATTGCAAGCTAAATATTCGCAAAGCAACTTGCTCATTCCATATACGAACAGGGTATATAGTTGTATGGGTCATTCCAACAATTGCCTATAATTATAAAAACTATTACCTAATCTATATTCATCAGCACAAAAAAAATTCCAGCACTGCAAATCACGTTCATATAAATAATTTCAGAATTGAATTCACTTAAAAATGCAGCCAAGACAACCAAAAAAAATGTTCAAACTGCAATATGATACCAATATGATACATAACTATACCAACATGGTATACAGTTTTACTTGTTAATTCCCGGCAACTGTTGACTATACTACTATTACATAACACGCATGCATAAAGAGAAAAATAAAAAAAAATGTGTACCACATATTAATATATTAAAGTATTTCAAGATATTGTTCTATATTACTATTACTAAAAGAAAATTAAATATTGTACTAATAAATGCAGCTAAGACAACCAAAAAATGATTCAACTAACATATGATACCAATATAGTATATAGCTATACTAATAGGGTATATAGTTGGAATGAATTGTATCCCAAAATGGTATATTTGTATACTATTTGAGTATACAATATAAATTCGTCTTCTTCTCTTGTTCAACTATATTTCAACCCAAACTTCTAAAATCTACTACAAAATCTCACCAAATTGACTAAAACATTAGTTACAACCTCCAATCAACTTTCCAAACAAACTCATATAGGATCGGATCAAAACAATTAAAAACTCAAACAAACCAAGTTATGAGTTTCAAGCTTCAAGCTCCTTCAATGGCGGATTTGAATTTTTGTGAAATATTTGAAAATTACCATTAATATCATAATCAAAGAACAATACCCAATAAATTTCAAAACCAAATACTTCAACACACATGAAAATTCAAATTTTAGTTATATAGTACTTTTTTTTATTTTAGAAGATAAAATAAATTATGGAGCACAAATTAAAAAAAAGGTGATGATAGCAAAAAAAGGTACAATACTAACAATACTACCCATTGTTGAAAAAAGCTAACTATTCTTTGGCTTCTTTTTAAGATTCACACAATTGCTGCTTAAACTGGATATGTCCATCGCAAAAATTGAATGAGCGGGTAATTAGTTCTACTAGAATAGGTATTTAATGTAATTACTTTTAAAATGGGTAATTACGGGTAATTACTTTTGAATGGGTAGGTATATAGGGTAGTTTTTCGTTTGACACAGTTACCCATAAAAATAAAACTATTTACCCTTGTCTACCCATTTATTTCTCTACCTATAAACTAATTATATTTTCTACCCATAGTAGTTTTTGTGGGAAATTTTTTTTCTTTATTCTCCAATTCTTTTCTTTTTTCCTTTTTTTCTTTCTTTTCTCCTTTTCTTTTTTCTCATTTTCTTCCTATTTTTTTCTTTTTTCTCTTTTATTTATTTACTTTTGCCTAAATTATATTATTGTTATTTTTACCATAACTTATTTCACACTCAAATTTGACTCCTTTTTTACCTTTTTTATTTTATTTTTTTTTATTTCTGGTTCCTTTTCTAATTTCACGTGATTGCCATGCAAACTGTCACGACCCAAAATCCACTAACGGTCGTGGTGGAGCCGGACACCGCTGTCAGGCCAGCCAACTCAAATACTGAATTAAATCTCATTTTAACGCTTTTGAAATCCAGGATTTTTCCTTAATTATTTAGAAATTTTAGGGAATATAGTTTCAAATAAAATTTAAAAGTTAAGAAATTAATACAATACTTCAAACCATCCCAGAACCCGGTATCACAAGTGCATGAGCAACTATCGATATGGAAAATAAAATACAACCTATGTTCAAAATACAGTGGACAGGGAAACAATAATAAGAAAATACTGGAGGGAATTACACTGGCAGCGGGTCGTCTCGAACACTGTAGCTCACCCAGTCCCAGAGTCGTCTGTGCTACTACGCCCAATATGCTGCTAGAGGTATATATACATGTGCAACAAAAATGCATAGAAGTGTAGTATGAGTACGTAATCAACGTGTATTCAGTGAGTATCCCGCCTAATCCCGAAGGGGTAGAGACTAGATGGCCAACTCCGATACTCACTAGAGGTCAATTAGCAATATTCTATAAGTGCGGATAATCATGGATTTGTAAAGAAGTTATGATTGTGAAGCCAGAAAACAGGCAAACACCTTCATCATAAATCAAGGACTTTTACAGTCTATTCTTTATCATCTTATCAGTTTACATCAAGCCACGTGGGGCCAATTCCACATTTGCAATTTTTAAGTAACAGATAAACACGCGCAAATTATGTTGAGGTCAACGACCCGCTCAAACAGGAATATAAATTGTGCACTGCCGAGGGTCGAGCGGCACGAACCATAGATGCATCTATTTTTACCGAGGCGTTTGGCCTGTTCCATAAATAAACACATATCCTGCTCGCGAATCATCCATACGACGCAGGCACACATAAAATACATGCTCAAGTAGGAAATCAAGAGCTTATCGGGGATACTCAACCAAATAGACGAATTTCTCTTTCTTTTTTTTTACATTTCAGGGAGAATTTAATATTAAATCTCTTTTAAAGTTCCTTTACCAATTCAAGGTGATTTAAACAATTCAAATTATCAATGGGTTCACAGTAATTCAAGTATAACGTGCTTTTGGGTCCTAACTACCTGGACAGTAGCTTAATAGTATCTACGCACGGACTCTCATCACCTCATGCATACGTAGCCCCCACAAATAGGAGCACATAATCAATTACTTCACCTACGGGGTAGATTTCCCCCTTACAAGATTTGAAAGGAGATTCGCCTCGCTCCGAAGATCCACAACCGGCATTTTACATTCTTCCGAAGGCTCTAATTGATGTACCACGCTCCAAAACTAGCCAATGGTTACGCAAATCCATTAATATATGCTCAAATATTCATTACAAACTAATTTATAGAAATTCCTAATCCCGATTGGAAAGTTGACCAAAACGCCCTCGGGCCCACGTGCCCGGAATCCGAAACTTTTCGAAGATAAAGTTTAAGCATGACCTTAGGAACTCAAATATATACTTTTCTCTTAATTCTATACTCAAAATTGTGGCTAAATTCCAAGAATATGATTTTCTAGGTTTTCCACCAAAACCCCAATTTTTACTCTAATTTTCATGCCTAAATCCATGTTTAAACCTTGTATCTAACTCAAAGCTAGCATAAATTACTTACCTCATAACAAGTGATGAAAATGGTGTCCCCAAGTTGCTCCCCATCGACTCCAATGGAAGAAAAATGGGGTTGAAATGAGCTCAACCCCGAACTTAAAACATTACACTGCCCCAGCTGCTTTCGCTTCTGCGGAAATATAACCGCTTATGCGGTTCCACTTTAGCAGAAAAACAAGTCGCTTCTGCGGCTGCCACTGAACCCCCCTCCCCCCATTTTCGCTTCTGCGATCCGCTCTCCACAGATGCGGTCCCGCATCTGCGGAACTTTAACTGCATCTGCGATCCTCTCTAACATGCCCTCTTCTGCTTCTGCGATGAACCTTCCGCAGATGTGGTTCCACTTCTGCGAAATTTAGACCGCATCTGAGGTCCTCAAACTTTGGACCAAAAACCGCATATGCGGTTCCCCGTTCTCTTCTGCGGTCAACCAACCGCAGAAGCGAAAATACCAACAACCAGATGCCTTCAGCTCTCTTCCAAATTCCAATTTCGATCCGTTAACCACCTGGAATCCACTCGAGGCCCCCGGGACCTCAACCAAACCTACCAACCAATCCCAAAATACACTACGGACTTTCTCAAGGCCTCAAATCATAACAAACAATGGTAAAACTATGAATTACACCCCGATTCAAGCTTTATGAACTTTAGAATTTCAAACTTCTACTTTCGATGTTTAAACCTATCAAATCATGTCTGATTAACCTCAAATTTTACACACATGTCATATTTGACATTACGGACCTACTCCGACTTCTGAAATTGGATTCCGACCCCGATATAAAAAAAGTCAACATCCGGTCAAACTTCTCAAAAACCTTCAAATTTCTATCTTTAGCCAAATGGCTTCAAAATGACCTACGGACCTCCGAATTCACTTTCGATCGCGCTCCTAACTCCATAATCACCATACAGAGCTATTCCCAAAGTCAGAATCCCAAACGGACATCGATAACACTGAAATGCACTTCAAGCCAAACTTAAGAAATTCCTTCCAAAATGCTAACTTCCACAATAGGCGCCAAAATGCTCCCGGGTTATCCAAAACCCAATACGGGAATACGCCCAAGTCTTAAATCATCATACGAACCTGCTGGAACCTTCAGATCCTGATTCCGAGGTTGTTTACTCAAAATTCCAATCCTAGTTCATTCTTTCAACTTTAAGCTTCTCAGATGAGAGTTTTCATTTAAATTTAACTCCGATCTTCCTAAATTTAAATTCCGACCATGCGAACAAGTTATAATACCTGAAATGAAGCTGTTCATGGCCTCCGGCTACTGAACGGAGCTTTGGGACTCAAAACGACCGGTCGGGTCGTTACACAAACCTTGATCTCCTTCCCTACAAATATCAGTACATACTCTGCCATTAGCAGTAACACCTAGCAGTGATGGAGCAAGAAAACATAATCTACGGCCACTAAATATCCATATATACTAGTTAGAATAGAAATGATAATAAAATATTGAAAAATACAATAAAAATGTAAGTAGCAAAAAAGACTTGTAGTACCATATGATACCAATATGATATACATATATACCAACAGAGTATATGATTGCTCTAAAATATTGCTACAACTATCTGTGACTATACTACTGTACCAAAACATTAAAGGATACAATAAAAGTATGAAAAAATTACAAGCTCACATTGCAAGCTAAATATTCGCAAAGCAACTTGCTCATTCCATATACGAACAGGGTATATAGTTGTATGGGTCGTTCCAATAATTGCCTATAATTATAAAAACTATTACCTAATCTATATCCATCAGCACAAAAAAATTCCAGCACTACAAATCACGTTCATATAAATAATTTCAGAATTGAATTCACTTAAAAATGAAGCCAAGACAACCAAAAAAAATGTTCAAACTGCAATATGATACCAATATGGTACATAACTATACCAACATGGTATACAATTTTACTGGTTAATTCCCGACAACTGTTGACTATACTACTATAACATAATACACATGCATAAAGAGAAAAATAAAAAAAATGTGTGCCACATATTAATATATTAAAGTATTTTAAGATATTGTACTATATTACTATTATTAAAAGAAAATCAAATATTGTACTAATAAATGCAGCTAAGACAACCAAAAAATGATTCAACTAACATATGATACCAATATAGTATATAGCTATACTAATAGGGTATATAGTTGGAATGAATTGTATCCCAAAATGGTATATTTGTATACTATTTGAGTATATAATACAAATTCGTCTTCTTCTCTTGTTCAACTATATTTCAACCCAAACTTCTAAAATCTACTACAAAATCTCACCAAATTGACTAAAATATTAGTTACAACCTCCAATCAACTTTCCAAACAAACTCATATAGGATCGGATCAAAACAATTAAAAACTCAAACAAACCAAGTTATGAGTTTCAAGCTTCAAGCTCCTTCAATGGTGGATTTGAATTTTTGTGAAATATTTGAAAATTACCATTAATATCATAATCAAATAACAATACCCAATAAATTCTAAAAGCAAACACTTCAACACACATGAAAATTTAAATTTTAGATATATAGTACTTTTTTATTTATTTTAGAAGATAAAATAAATTATGGAGCACAAATTAAAAAAAAGGTGATGATAGCAAAAAAAGGTACAATACTAACAATACTACCCACTGTTGAAAAAAGCTAACTATTCTTTGGCTTCTTTTTAAGATTCACATTTTTGCTGCTTAAATTGGATATGTCCATCGCAAGAATTGAATGAGCGGGTAATTAGTTCTACTAGAATAGGTATTTAATGTAATTACTTTTAAAATGGGTAATTACGGGTAATTACTTTTGAATGGGTAGGTATATAGGGTAATTTCCCTTTTTAAATTGAAAACATATTGGAACAACCCTAACTTTTGGTAGTTGCAGAATTTCATATGTCTTTTGGCCGAAGTTTGTTAATATTCATCTTTATGAGCTATAAACACGAATATGCCATCTTAGATCAGTTTAACTGAATCGACCATTTAAGTAGTCCTTTTATATCCGTGCATCAATTGTAACACTCTAAAAAATTATAACACTCTAGGAAAATAACGTGCACTCATGTACTTAATTTATATGTCCATGGCGAATTGCCAGTAGGTGTTATATTATTACTTATTATATTTTAGGTATTATAGAGTCAACTTCTTTGTTCTAGTTTATAATGACCAAAATATTCAAATTTTTATTTTTTGTAAATCTTTAAATCATTGTGATAAAAGTATTTTAATATCACTTATTAGTTTTTAGTATTATATATATGGGTGAAACGGAGCCCATGGGATGCCTCGATTTTTTATGAAATAAACAGAATAAGAGACGTGATTATAAGGAACCAAAATCGAGGCAAGGAGCTCCTCGAACCGGGGTCCAAGAAAAATGCTTGCCATCGAGAATATCGGGGCCACGACTCCCATCAGTTTGAATCCTAAAAATCTTGGACATCATTACCAGATTATAGGGCTTGACCAGCAAAAGTGTGACGACCTGGCCCGCCGTCTCATGAGTTACCGCTTCGTTTCCCCATTCTCAGCTTCTTTATGCTTCATGATCTGTATCTTATGTGATCGAGTTGGTTCGGAGAGGTTTTGGTAGGAAATGAGACATTTAGTCTCTTTAAGGAAGGGTTGGTTTGGAAAAGTCAACCGGATGTTGACTTATGAGTTAGAGGGTTCGGATGTGATTTCTGTTGATTCGGCTAGCTTCAGAGAATGATTTGTGACTTAGGAGTGTGATCGGAAGTGAATTTGGAGGTCCGGTGTAGAAATAGGCTTGAATTGGTGAAGTTAGTATTTTGGCGATTTCCGGTTGGTAGGTGAGATTTTGATCCGAGGGTTAGAATAGAATTCTGAGAGTTTTTGTAGCTTCGTTAGGTGATTTGGGATGTGTGTGCAAAATTTCAGGTCATTCAGAGATGTTTTGGTTGGGTTTTTGATCAAATGCGTGTTTCAGAAGTTTTAGAGGAACTTAGGCTTGAATCCGATGTAATTTGATGGATTTGGTGTTGTTTGATGTGTTTTGAGGATTGGAACAAGTTTGAATGGTGTTTTAGGGTGCGTGGGTGCTTTTGGTTGAGGACCCGGGGGCCTCGGGGTGATTTCGGATCGCTAACGGGATGAGTTTGGACTTGTGTTTTAGCACAAAATCTGTTGCTTCTGGTATTTCCGCATCTGCGGTATTGGAACCGTAGAAACGGTAACGCAGATGCGAAAGGGAGAGCGGCAGGTGCGGTTTTAAGGAGGGGTGCCTAGAATCGCATGTGCGGTATGGGAGCCGCATCTGCGGAGTCGCAGATGCGGACGTTTAGACCGCAGATGCGGTATACGGGGCCTAGGTGATTTTCGCAGAAGCGGAAGGAGACCGCAGAAGCGGATTATGGGCATAAGAGAATTTTCGCAGAAGCGGAAGGTGACCGCAGATGCGGAAGCCGCAGATGCGGTAATGACTGGACGGAAGGGTTTTTAAATTCATTTTGTTCCGCGAGTCTAAGTTAATTTTCACCATTGTCGAGCATCCTTGAGAGCTTTTGGACGGGAATTAAAGAGGGTTTTAACTGAGATTGACTGGAGGTGAGTCCTATGATCTAAAAACATGATTTAATTGTAGAATCAATCGAAAAATTTATGAAAATTCATCAAAAAGGGGGAAGAACTAGGGCTTGAGTTTTGATATTTCAAATTGGATTTTGATGGGTCATTTGAGCTCGAATTTGGGAGTTCTTGGTATGTATAGACTCGTGGCGAGATAAGGAACCCGTTGATGTAAAAATTTATGAATTTCAAAAAGTGGGCTCGGGGCTCGGGTTTTGCTAATTTCGAGACTTTTGTTATTTTTCAATTCTTTGCGATTGGGTTATGTTCCCTTAGCCTATTGTGACATATTCGTTGTGATTTTGGTTAGATTCGGCGCGCGAGGAGGTTGATTTGCGAGATAAGGGCATAGTGAGCTAGAGATTTGGCTGGCTTCAGGTGAGTAATGATAGTAAATGATGTCCTGAAGGTTTGAAACCCCGGATTGCACAACGTAGTGCTATATTAAGGTGAAACACGCGCTTAATGACGAGCGCGGGGGTGTTTACTACTGGAGACTGTGACTTGGTCCATCCCGATTGATATTTTTACCACGTATTTGACTGAGATGTGTTTGTTATCAACATGAATTAGGCTTATTGCCATATTTTGGGCTTCATGTCGACTACTTAAATCCTTCTTGGACTTTTATCACTGTTTCCTCACTATTTTGATATACTACTTGAACTAAGTCCTATTGAATGATATTGTTTTATAAACTCAGCTACTTTATTTAATTTTGAGACTTAAATGATATTTTCACTGTTGTTTGGACTGAGCATTACTGTTTTATTGATGCCCGAGGGGCTTGTGATGATTTCTGGGCTGAGAGAGGACGATGGTCATATGTGAGGATATGCTGAGTGATATGAGATGCTTTATGTGCCACGAGGTGGCTTGAGTGATGTGAGGCTGAGTGCTGAGTGATGATGCCACAAGGTGGATTGATTTAGCGCTTGGGCCGGAAGGGGCCCCTCCGGAGTCTGCACATCCACAGTGACCGCTGGGACCCATATGATCTGAGAGTGAGCCCGAGGGGCTGATACTATATTGAGTGACTGAGAGTGATCCCGAGGGTCTGATACTATGCTGAGTGATTGATACTGGGCCCTCGGGGCAGATTACTACTCATTATTTACTTGTTGTTTTACCTGATTTACCTATTTTTAAAAGGAGATTTCATTTGATTCTTCACGATTTTACTGCTTTAAGTGATTTATTGCCTAATATAGAATTGCTTTGTGCCTTTATGTGTTTTCATGCCTTCAGTTATTATTTATTATTATTGCTCACTGGGTCGGGGTACTCACATTACTCCCTGCACCATGTGTGCAAATTGAGGCATAGCAGAGTCCGCACCTAAATGCTGATTTCCTTCCAGACCAGGCAGTGAGTTGGAGCTACGAGGTAGCTGGTGACGTCCGCAGCCCCTTGTCTCCCCTTTCCTGTATCATTTATGTTTTCTTCAGACTATTGTAGCGGATTTCATACTTTGTAGACTTATAAAAAACTCTGTAGTAGATCATGACTTGTGACACCCCGGTTTGGGCTGTGTCGGGATGGTTTACTTTGTTATTATTGTTGTTTCCGCATTTATGATTGTCTTACACGTGTTTTGGATTTGTTAATGTTAATTAAATTTTTAAAATAGGTGTTTGCGTTGTTTTGGATGGCCTTGTCTTCACGAGAGGCGCCATCACGGTTGGGTTTGGGAATTGGGTTGTGACAAGTTGATATTAAAGCCTAGGTTACTAGGTCTCGCGAGTCATGAGCTGGTTTAGTAGAGTCTCGTGGATCGGTACGGAGACGTCTGTACTTATCCTTGGGAGGTTGCAGAATCTTTAGGAAAAACTCCACATCCTTGAAATTCTTGTCGTGCGAACTTGTTGATCCGAGTACTAAATTTCTCTTTATTCTATTCTCTCACAAATGGTGAGGACTTGCGCTATCGGACGTGGCAGACGACCACCAGTACCAACCACTGAGGCCACCAGAGGTCGTGGACGCGGTCGTGGTTGTGGCAGAGGCAGAGTAGCAAGGGAAGCATCTGTTAATCCACCAGCTGCCCCAGCTCTGGATCAGACTCCAGCAGTACCAGTTTAGGCACCAGGTGTGCCCATCGTGATTCCAGGTCTTCAGGAGACCTTGGCACAAATCTTGACAGTTTGCACTGGCCTGGCTCAGGCAGTTTCAGCCACCAGAGCAACAGCTACTTCGCAGGCCGGGAGAGGCAATCAGACCCCCATTTCTCGCACACCTGAGCAGGTAGTGCAGGGATTACAGACTCCAGAGGCACCTCCAGCTCAACCAGTTGCACCAATGTAGGAGTTCAGGGTTCCGGCTATGCCTGAGGATGAGCAGCGTCACCTTGAGAGGTTTGGTAGACTCCAGCCTCCGAAGTCAGTGGTGCTGAGGGCGAGGATGCCCAGGGTTTTCTTGATAGGTGTCAGCGGATGCTCCGTACCGCAGGGATTCTTGAGTCTAGTGGTGTGGCATTTACCACCTTTCAATTTACTGGGGCTGCCTTCACTTGGTGGGAGGCGTATGAGAGGCGTAGGCCGGCTAGTGCAGCGCCTTTGACTTGGCAGGAGTTCTCCACTCTCTTCTTGGAGAAGTATGTACCGTAGTCCCACATATAGGAGCAGCGCAGGCAGTTTGAGTGCCTACGGTAGGGAGATATGACTATGTCTCAGTATGAGACGAGGTTTTCAGAGTTGGCTCGTCATGCCGTTTGGATGGTTCCGACTGATCGTGAGCGGATCAGGAGATTTGTTGATGGTCTTAACTACCACCTCCGTGTTCTTATGACTAGAGAGAGAGTACTTGTGCTACATTTGAGGAGGTGGTTGATATAGCTCGAGATATTGAGGCGATTCGCCGTTAGGATCAAGAGGAGAGAGAGGCCAAGAGGCCTCGAGGTTCAGGCAGTTACATTGGCGCTCATTCGAGGGGCCAGTTCCAGCATGGTATGGATTGTTCCTTCAGGCCCGCTCAGTCGGCCCATCCCGAGTATCGTGGCGCATCTTCAAGTCGTGATTATCATGGTTCTCAGCAGGGTCAGCCTTCACTCAGTGCTCTTCCAGCATAGAGTTCATCTCGTGCCCAGTCTGTTCAAGGTTCTTCTAGGCCGAGTGCGTCAGCTAGTCACTCCGGCATGAGGGGTTCCCTTCAGTCCCATTCTCCAGCACCTGGGAGTTTTTTTGAGTGTGGAGAGTTTGGGCATGTGTGGAGGCAGTGTCCTCATCGTGCTGCTAGCTCATCTCAGCAGAGGGGTCAGCCCTCGTCTTCTGGTCCAATTTCTTCAGCACCCACCCACCCAGCTCTAGGTGAGGGTCAGGCAGCTAGGGGTCGCCCTAGAGGTGGAGGTCGATCAAGCGGTGGTCTGGCTCGTTTTTATGCTCTTCCAGGCAGGACAGATGCCATTACTTCAGATGTTTTCATTACAGGTATTATCTCAGTCTGCCACAGAGATGCCTCAGTCCTATTCCGATTCCACCTATTCTTATGTGTCCTCATATTTTGCTCATTATTTGGGTACGTCTCGAGGGTGTCTTGCTTTACCTGTTCATGTATATACCCCGGTAGGCGATAATATTGTTGTAGACCATGTGTACCGGTCATGTTTGGTGACTATTGGGGGTCTGGAGACCCGAGTTGATCTATTGTTATTGAGTATGGTGGATTTTGACGTTATTTTGGGCATGGACTGGTTATCTCCATGTCATACTATTCTAGACTGTCATGCTAAGACAGTCACTTTGGCGATACTGGGTGTACCGAGGATCGAGTGGCGTGGTGTGACTGATTATGTTCCTAGCAGAGTGATTTCATTCTTAAAGGCCGCGCGTATGGTTGGGAAGGGTTGCCTTTCATATTTGGCATTTGTGAGGGATGTTGGAGCCGAGACTCCTAGCATTGATTCTGTTCCAATTGTAAGGGAGTTTCCCGATGTATTTCCTGCAGACCTGTCGGGCATACTACCGGACAGGGATATTGATTATGGTATTGACCTGGTGTCGGGCACTCAGCCCATTTCCATTCTGCCATATCGTATGGCACCAGCAGAGCTCAAAGAATTGAAGGATCGACTTCATCAACTCCTAGATAAGGGGTTCAGTCGGCCTAGTGTGTCACTGTGGGGTGCACCTGTTCTGTTTGTGAAGAAGAAGGATGGCACCATGGGAATATGCATTGACTACAGGCAATTGAACAAAGTGACAGTGAAGAACAAGTATCCCCTGCCTTGCATTGATGATTTATTTGACCAGCTTCAGGGAGCGAGGGTGTTCTCCAAGATTGATCTCCATTCGGGCTATCACCAGTTGAAGATCAGGGATTCAGATATTATTAAGACTGCCTTCAGGACTAGATATGGGCACTATGAGTTTCTTGTTATGTCTTTTGGGCTGACTAATGCCCCAGCAACGTTCATGCATTTGATGAACAATGTATTTCGGCCTTATCTAGATTCGTTCGTTATTGTTTTCATTGATGATATTCTGGTGTACTCGCGTAGTCAAGAGGAGCATGCGCAGAATTTGCGAGTTGTATTCAGAGATTGAGGGAGGAGAAGCTTTATGCAAAGTTCTCCTAGTGTGAGTTTTAGCTTAGTTCAGTGGCTTTCTTGGGACACGTGGTGTCCATCGAGGGTATTCAGGTTGACCCGAAGAAGATAGTGGCGATTTGGAGTTGGCCTAGACCGTCCTTAGCCACAGAGATTCGTAGCTTCCTTGGTTTGGCAGGTTATTATTGCCGGTTTGTTCAAGGATTTTCCTCTATAGCATCGCCCTTGACCAAGTTGACTCAAAAAGGTGCTCCATTTGTATGGTCGGATGAGTGCGAGGAGAGCTTTCAGAAGCTCAAGACAACTTTGACCACAACTCCAGTATTGGTCTTTCCATCATCTTCAGGTTCTTATACTGTATATTGTGATGCTTTGAGAGTTGGGGTTGGATGTGTATTGATGCAGGAGGGTAGGGTTATTGCTTATGCTTCTCGTCAGTTGAAGCCCCATGAGAAGAACTACCTTGTACATGATTTGGAGTTGGCTGCCATAGTTCAGGCCTTGAAGATTTGGAGTCACTACTTGTATGGCGTATCTTGTGAGGTATTCACTAATCATCGCAATATTCAACATTTGTTCAAGCAAAAGGATCTTAATTTGAGGCAGCGGAGGTGGCTAGAGTTACTTAAGGATTATGATATTACCATTCTGTATCACCCGGGGAAGGCTAATATAGTGGCTGATGCTTTGAGCCGAAAGGCAGTGAGTATGGGGATTTTGGCGTATATTCTAGTTGGCGAGAGGCCCTTTGTAGTTGATGTTCAGGCCTTGGCCAATCGGTTGGTGAGACTAGATGTTTCGGAGCCTAGTCGAGTGTTGGCTTGTATGGTTCCTCGATCTTCCTTGTATGACTGTATCAAAGAGCATCAGTATGATGATCCGCATTTGCTTGTCCTCAAGGACAGGGTGCAGCATGATGATGCCAGAGATGTGACCATTGGTGAGGATGGTGTGTTGAGGATGCAGGGCCAGATTTGCGTGCCCAATGTGGATAGGCTTCGGGATTAGATATTGGAGGAGGCCCATAGCTCGCGGTACTCCATTCATCCGGGTGCCGCAAAGATGTATCAGGGTTTGAGGCAGCACTATTGGTGGAGAAGAATGAAGAAAGATATTGTAGGATTTTTGGCTCGGTGTCTCAACTGTAAGTGAAATATGAGCATCAGAGATCGGGTAGCGTGCTTCAGTGGATGATTATTCCCGAGTGGAAGTGGGAAAGGGTCACTATGGATTTTGTGAGTGGTCTTCCTCGGACTTTGAAGAAGTTCTATTCGATTTGGGTGATTGTGGATTGGCTGACCAAGTCCGCGCACTTCATTCAGATATGTACTACCTATTCTTCGGAGCGGCTGGCAGGGATCTTTATCTGGGAGATTGTTCGATTGCATGGTGTTCCAGTGCCTATTATCTCAGATAAAGGTACTCAGTTTACTTCTTTGTTCTGGAGGACATTTCAGCGAGAGTTGGGTACACAAGTGGAGTTGAGCACAACATTTCATCCTCAGACGGACGGGCAGTCCGAGCGTACTATTCAAATATTGAAGGACATGTTGCATGCCTGTGTTATTGATTTTGGAGGTTCTTGGGATGAGTTTTTGCCGGTTGTATAGTTTGCCTACAACAATAGTTATCAGTCGAGCATTCAGATGGCTCCGTATGAGGCGTTGTATGGGAGGCGGTGTAGATCTCAGTTGGATGTCGAGCCCGACGAGGCTAGGCCATTGGGGACAGATTTGGTTCAAGATGCCTTAGAGAAGATGAAGCTGATTCAGGAGAGGCTTCGTACAGCACAGTCACGTCAGAAGAGTTATGCGGACCGGAAGATTCGAGATGTGTCTTATATGGTTGGCGAGAAGGTCTTGCTGAAGGTATCGCCCATGAAGGGTGTTATGCGGTTTGGAAAGAAAGGGAAGTTGAGTCCGCAGTTTATTGGACCTTTTGAGGTACTTGGGAGGATTGGAGAGGTGGCTTATATGCTTGCCTTGCTACCCAGCTTGTCAGGCGTGCATCCGGTATTTCACGTTTCTATGCTCAGGAAGTATGTTGGGGACCTGTCCCATGTTTTGGATTTCAGCACGGTTCAGTTGGATGATGATTTGACTTATGATGTACAGCCAGCAGCCATTGTGGATAGTCAGGTTTGGAAGTTGAGGTCAAAGGATGTTGTGTCGGTAAAAGTGCAGTGGAGAGATCGGTCCATGAAGGAAGCTACTTGGGAAACCGAGCGGGAGATGCGGAGCAGATACCCTTATCTATTTGATGAGTCATTTGAGCTCGGATTTGGGGGATCTTGGTATGTATAGACTCGTGGCGAGATAAGGAACCCGTTGATGTAAAAATTTCTGAATTTTGAGAAGTTGGCCTGGGGCTCGGGTTTTGCTAATTTCGAGACTTTTGCTATTTTTTGATTCTTTTCGATTGGGTTATGTTCCCTTAGCCTATTGTGACGTATTTGTTCTGGTTTTGGTCAGATTCGACGCGCGATGAGGCTGATTTGCGAGGCAAGGGCATAGCGAGCTAGAGATTTGGCCGCCTTGAGGTGAGTAATGATAGTAAATGATGTCCTGAGGGTTTGAAACCCTGGATTGCACAACGTAGTGCTATCTTGAGGTGAAACACGCGCTTAATGACAAGCACGAGGGATGTTTACTACTAGGGATTGTGACTTGGTCCGTCCCGATTGTTATTTTTACCGTATATTTGACTGAGATGTGTTTGTTATCAACATGAATTAGGCTTATTGCCATATTTTGGGCTTCATGCCGACTACTTAAATCATTCGTGGACTTTTATCACTGTTTCCTCACTATTTTGATATACTACTTGAACTCAGTCCTATTGAATGATATTGTTTTACAAACTCAGCCACTTTATTTGAATTTGAGACTTAAATGATATTTCCACTGTTGTTTGGACTGAGCATTACTGTTTTATTGATGGATGAGGGGCTTGTGATGATTTCTTAACTGAGTGAGGACGAGGGCCATGTGTGAGGATATGCTGAGTGATATGAGATGCTTTATATGCCACGAGGTGGCTTGAGTGATGGGAGGCCGAGTGATGTGAGGTCGAATGCCGAGTGCCGAGTGATGATGCCACGAGGTGGCTTGATTTAGTGCTTGGGCCGTAAGGGACCCCTCCGGAGTATGAACACCTACAGTGAGCGCGGGTACCCATATGATCTGAGAGTTAGCTCGAGGGGCTGATACTATGCTGAGTGACTGAGAGTGAGCCCGAGGGTCTAATACTATGCTAAGTGATTGATACTGGGCCCGAGGGGCCGATTACTACTCATTATTTACTTGTTGTTATACCTGATTTACCTGTTTTTAAAAGGAGATTTCATTTGATTCTTCACGATTTTACTGTTTTAAGTGATTTACTACCTAATATAGAATTGCTTTGTGACTTTATGTATTTTCATGCCTTCGGTTATTATTTATTATTATTGCTCACTAGGTCGGAGTACTCACATTACTCCCTGCACCATGTGTGGAGATTGAAACATAGCAGAGTCCGCACTTGAGTGCTGATTTCCTTCTAGACCAGGCAGCGAGTTGGAGTTACGAGGTAGTTGTTGACGTTCGCAGCCCCTTGTCTCCCCTGTCCTTTATCACTTATGTTTTCTTCAGACTATTGTGGCGGATTTCATACTCTGTACTTATAGCAAACTCTGTAGTAGCTCATGACTTGTGACACCCCGGTTTGGGATGTGTCGGGATGGTTTCCTTTGTTATTATAGTCGTTTCCGCATTTAGGACTATCTTACACGTGTTTTGGATTTGTTAATGTTAATTAATTGTTTAAAAGAGGTGTTTGCGTTGTTCTGGTTGGCCTTGTCTTCACGAGAGGAGCCATCACGGCCGGGTTTGGGAATTGGGTCGTGATAAAAAGGCATGATATCCGTTACAAGTCGGATATCATGGCGTGAATCTTGACACGTATCAGCAGAAAAATCGGTTATTAGTTAAATGGAAGATTTTTACCTTTTGTGGAATTGTACTTAGGGTAAAATCCACCTACTATACAAAGGGGAGTCTGACTATTCATTGGGGACACTATAACACGCACATCAAGGTAATATACACTTATTTTCTTTGTTATTCAAAGTTCTTACTTTTGTTCATCAGTTCTCATTAATGTGAGCACGGGATCGAAGGTAGTCATTTTATTGAGCAGTTACTGAGTCTGGGGTCACTTCTTTTGATTGGTTTGACAATGTATTACGTCCTTTATATGTTTAATCTAGCGCTATTTATGATTTGTCTTGAATTAACCCGTGTATTATTAAAATCACTTACAAATTTAATTAGTATCCATTTTTTAGGTTAAAAGCGTTTGGTTCCCACCGTGGGGCTAAGGATAATAGTGGCAATTTGATACAAATTTTTATAACACACTCTAGTTTACGCTTGTTCTTTGAGCTTTTAATTTCAAGTCAAAATTAAAAGTGTCAAACTCCCAATATTCTCATTTTAACGTGGATGTTGAGTCCGGCCATCGGTGAGAACAACAACATGGTGCCAGCAATGAGGTTCCACTTACTTACCACAACGGAGTCCAAATCGTTGATCCTATCGATGTTAACTCACTTATGGCTATCGAAGCAAACTTGCCCACTAACCCCGAAAATAGCATTCACGGGGGAGCCCGGTTGATAGCTCGGAGTACACATGACGGCGAAGGTGATAGGATTAACTTGCGCATGATCTTCGAAATGTTACATGCTCAACAGGCAGCGATAGCTCAGTTGCAGAACTAGAGTCGCGCCCCCAGCAGAGTTGAGCCCGAATCATCCTGGAAAAATGCCCGCAGACATGAACCAGCCATAGAAAGGTCAGGTGAAGCAGAAGCCAGGAACAACCCCGAGATAATAAAGACGCTTGAATAGCTGCAAAAATGGGTGGAATCAGGAGAAACAAAATCGAATCCAATGACAAAAAAGTGGAGACCTATAACTCCAGGGTCGATCAAATCCTGATAGTGCCACCGATACTAAAGGGCCTGGATTCTAAGAAATTTGTCCAAAAGCCTTTCCCTCTGAGCACAGATCCAAAGCCGATCTCAAAAAGGTTTCGTGTGATCGAGAGCCCGACGTATAATAGGAAAACCAATCCAAACAAACATGTGACCTCTTATACGTGCGCCATCAAGGGAAATGACTTGGTAGATGATGAAATCGAATCCGTTCTCCTAAAATATTTCTGAGAGACCTTGTAGAAAGAAGCTATGATATGGTATCACAACTTACCCCCTAATTTTATTGACTCATTTTCTATACTTATAGAAGCCTTTTTAAAAGCGTACGTTGGGTCCATCGAGGTCAAGACCAGGAAATCAGACCTTTTAAGGTAAAGCAAAGAGATAACGAGTTGCTCAGGGAATGCGTATCGAGGTTTCAAATGGAATAGATTGATATGCCTCCGGTCGCAGATGATTGGGTCGTTCAGGCCTTCACCCAAAGACTCAATCCTCGAAGCTCATTGGCTTTACAACAGTTGAAGCAAAATTTGAAAGAGTACCCGGCGGTAACTTGGTCCGCCGTCCATAACCGGTACCAATCAAAAATCATGTTGAAGACGAACAGCTCGGGGCCTCTTCCGGGTCCGTTTATCCCGTCAGAGCTAGTGACAGACCCAAAGGAAACATTGATCGTGAATCAAGATCGAATAGAGACCGGTATCAACCATACAATGGAGATCTAAGGGGTAATGGGTTCGGACGTAAAACTATGAGAAGTGAAAGAAGAAGCGAACAAGGTCATAATAAATGAGGACTCATAAGCAAAAGCAGTTTCGACAGATACATCGGGTACAAGTAAGCACCAAGGTTATCAGAGTACAACTTCAACGTCGACGTTGTTGCCATCATGTCAACCATCGGACGCATCAAAGATACTAAGTGGCCTCGACTATTGCAATATGATCCTTCACAAAGAGATTCCAACCTAATGTGTAAATATCATGGCACTCATACAGAACCAAATACTGTCGATAATAGAGAGAGAAAGTAGCCCGGTTATCCAACAACAGACACCTTCAATAGTTTCTGAGTGATCGAGCCAAAAATCACTTCAGGAATAGGGACTCTAACTAGCAGATCGAGCAACAGAAACCCCAGCACATCATTAACATGATCATTATTGGGGTGGACATCCCCCAAGGGCCGATGTTAAAGCGCACTAAAGTGTCCGTTATAAAGGAAAAAAGGCCTCAGGATTATGTCCCGGAGGGAACCATATCTTTTAATGACGAGGATACTGAAGGCATCGTACAAACACACAATGATGCGCTGGTAATATCTGTACTCAAAAATAAATCTCGAGTTGAGCGTGTGTTGATTGATCCAAGTAGCTCGACCAATATAATTAGATCGAGGGTCGTGGAATAGCTGGGTCTACAAGACCAAATTTTGCCTGCAGTCCGAGTTTTAAACGGCTTTAACATAGCATGTGAGACCATTAAGGGGAGATAACCCTACCGGTAAACACTGCTAGAACCGTTCAGGAAAAAAGTTCTACGTGATCGAAGGGGATATGAGATATAACACTCTATTCGGGAGGCCATGGATTCACAACATGAGGGCAGTACCCTCAACACTACATCAGGCATTGAAATTCCATACACTAGAAGGGATCAAAACGATTTACGATGAGCAACCAACCGCAAAAGAAATGTTTGCGGTCAATGAGGTGGTCCCGATATCCGCACTCTTAATATTGAAGAACCCAAGTTCGGTCACCAAGTGAGAAACCAAATAGCAATCACCGACATCTACCCCGACTGAACAAGAAAAGAAGGGGACGAACGAGGATGACGATTACAGAGTCCCCATGTCTCTCGTAGCCCCTGACAATTCCGATGCCACCAAGTCAATGGTTGAGGAGCCGGAGCAAGTCATATTGATCGAGAACCTACCCGATCAGAAGTTATAACTCGGCACAGGGCTTACTCCCAAGCTCAGGAAAAAACTCATTGAATTTCTTATAGGTAACATAGATTATTTCGCTTGGTCCCATCTTGACATGACAGGGATCCCACTGGAAATAACTACTCACAAGTTGAGCTTAGATTCAAAGTTTCACCCCGTTAAATAGAAGAGGCGGCCTCAGTCCGAAGTCAAGCACGCATATCCAAACTCCTTAAAATAGGTTCCATTCGGGAAGTTAAATACCGGGATTAGTTAGCAAACGTAGTGGTAGTGCCTAAAAAGGGAAATAAATTAAGAATGTGTGTAGAGTACAAATACTTGAACAAGGCATGCCCTAAGGACTCTTTTCCTTTACCTAACATCGATCAAATGATTAATGCGGAGACCGGCCACGAGATACTCAGCTTTCTCGACACCTATTACGGGTATAACCAGATCTAAATGGATCCGGGCGACCAGGAAAAGACTTCCTTCATCTCTAAATACGACACCTATTATTATAAAATAATGCCATTCGGACTAAAAAATGCTGGTGTCACTTACCAACGCCTAGTAAATCGGACATTCGAAGAGCAAAAAGGAAAATCAATGGAGGTTTACATTGACGACATGTTAGTCAAGACTGAAGAAATACAATATGAAGCTGAACCTGGAGAAATGCGCATTCGGAGTCGGTTCTTAGAAGTTCCTTGGATTCATGGTATCCAACCGGGGAATCGAGATCAATCCCGACAAGATCAAGTCCATAGAAGACATCACCGTAGTGGACAATGTTAAGGTTGTTAAAAGACTAACTAGGCACATATCCGCCTTGGTTTGATTTATTTGAAGGTCCTCCACTACGAGCCATCGATTCTTCTCATTATTGAAGAAGAAGAATAACTTCTCGTGGACCCCGGAGTGCCAGCAAGCTTTGGAAAAACTCAAATGATATCTTTCGAGTCCGCCTTTACTTTATACTCCGAATGTAGACGAGCAGTTGTACCTGTACTTAGCGGTATCTGTGATAGTGGTATGTATCTAGATACCGCCTCACACCAGCCCTACCCCGACGAGGGCTTTTCGACCTTAAAATCATCCGCGATCGAGCATCCCCTGGGGACGAACATTTTTAGGGGAGGCTCGGCACCCGATTCATCAGTAGCCACGCTGGGGCAGATCTCTCCAGGACGACCACAACGTGAGCGATCTCCTCGACTTCGGCGGTCGGTTGTGAAGAAACAATTTTGGAAGTTTTAGGCATTGTTGTCTGGGAAATGTTTGAAAAATATGAAGAAAAGTTTGGAGATGAATGGTAGAAGCTTTACTAGAAAATCAAGTATGCTGGTTTGGGTGGCAAATGAGTAAAAGCTTACAATTTACCGAGAAATCTTGAAGAATGGAGGTAAAAATGTTAAAGTATGAAGAAGGGCAGTGATATCTTGAAGGCTCGAAGGTAGAAGCTTGGTTAAAAAGTGAAAAATGAACGAAGGAGGGGAGTACTTATAGAGGCTTCGCGCTGTTTCACATCCAGGGATGACCTGCCGATGACTAACATGCATTTGAAATCATTATGACGCGACTGACTGGACATTTTGGATTCTTTGTCGTTTTCGTCACGGCGTATTGAATAAGGAATCGAAGTGCATATATCGTTTGTCGTTGTTTTCATAAACTTACTCTCCGGGAAACGAGGGGACTATCTGTATACGGGTGAAACCGAGCTCATGGGACGCCTTGATTTTCGATGAGATAAACAGAGTAATAGATGTGATTGTAAGGTTTTGAAATCGAGGCAAGGAGCCCTCGATCCGTGGTCCGAGCAAAATGCATGCCTTCGAAAATATCGGGCCCACGACCCCCAGGTTCGATTTGAATCCCAAAATCTCGGAGAGAATTACCAGATAATCAAGCATGACCAGCAAAAGGCCGTGATATCTGTGACCAGTCGGATATCACGACGTGAATTTCGGCACGTATCAACAGAAAACTGGTGATTAGTTAAACAGAAGATTTTTACCTTTTGTGAAATTGTACTTAGGGTAAAATTCCCCTACTATATAACGTGGGAGTCTGATTATTCACTGGGGACACTGTAACACGTACATCAAAGTAATATACTCTTATTTTCTCTGTTATTCAAAGCTCTTACTTTTGTTCATCAGTACATCACTAACGTGAGCCCAGGATCGAATGCAGGCATTTCATTGAGCTATTACTCTGTCCGGGGTCACTTCTTTTGATTGGTTTGACAATTTATTACGTCATTTATTTGTGTAATATAAAATTATTTATCATTTGTATTAAATTAACCCGCATATCCTTAAAACCACTTACAAATTTAATTATTATCCATTTTTTTAGGGTAAACAACTATACCACAAGAGTAACAATTATTCTTACTATCCCCGCGTAAGTCAGTTGATATAATAATAAAGACATTTGATGATTTTGTGGATCAGAAATTCTCCTTTTATTGACTTATTAAATTAAATCAATATTCATCATTTTTAGGGACTTACACTTCTTTCTTTATTTTACTTTATAAACCAAAAATTATATACTTAATAATATAAGGTACACGCTTTGTACGTCTATCCTCAAAAGTAAAGAATCATTTGTTTATTTTTTTAAATACAAAATTTTATACTTTTTTTTTATTTTTTATAATCTTCAATATTGTCTCAATGAAAATAGAATGATAATAGTCACTACTATTTTTTATTTTAATTTAGCAAAACTTTTTTTTTTAAAAATCTCAAAATGTTGAGGGCCCTAGAATAAAACTAGTCTAAAAAGAAGAAGAAAAAGAAGAGGAGGAAGAGATAAATTGGAGAATTTTATTGCTGTTCCATTTTGACTGCTAACATTCTAGAAAACTCTTACCGAGTGAATAGCCGGAGGTAGTTGGCAAAATGAATACGATGGAATTCAGTATTCACACACTGCCACCTACCACTTAACTGGTCAGAGAAGTCAGTCCATTTCTCCAATAAAAACACACTGATTTCACTCTTATCTGGCCATTTCCATTATTTCCTACTCCTCGTTATCACAGACATATTGGACTTCTCTCTTCCTCTCAGTCTCTCTCTCTAGCCATTCAAGGGGTTCCCTGAGGTAAATTCATTTCTCTTTCTCTTTTTCTTCTTCAAAAATTTCTGCATCAGTATTCTACGTCGTGATCTTATTCTGAATATATATTTTATTTAATTTTCCTATTTATGTGAGTATTCGATGTTTGACTTTTGACTATTCATTCGATTCATTTTTGCTTGATTTTCACGCTGATTGATATTACTAGGCTAACTTTGGATTTGATCCTGATACTGTTCGTATCTCTTTGTGATGAAGTGTTGGATTCAACTTCTGATATAGCAGATCTAGAGTGTTCTAGAACTTTCTCTTTTTAACCGTGTCGTGTCTGCGGTGTGAGCTAATTTTTCTGTGGTTACTGATTGTTGAATAAATGTAGTAGGTGTATTAAAACTTCACCTTGCGAAGGTTCTGTCTCTGATGTGTGGTTCGATCTAATAAGAATTTGGTTACTCTGATATAAGAGGAGTATTTGCCTTTTCGAGCATGTTATTGTCTGCTGGAGTTTAGGAGTGACGCACAGGCATTTCTTGTGAAAAAGATTGTATGTAAAACTAGTGGGGGAACCAGAAATTTATATGATAGAATAGAAGAGTGACACCTGGACTTAAACCTGTAACATAAAGCAATTTTTGGACCCTCTTTACCACTGCAATAGGATCTTTCCTTATATCAAGGGGATTTAATAGTTAATATATAACCAAAAAAATTCAGTTTTTGCCCTATTTGCACAAACCCTCCTGTCTCGCTTAGCTCCGTCCCCGTGTAAAACGTATCACCTACCAGTTGCGCGCGATTAAATCCTGCTGAATATATGTTTACTGCCTTTATTTGATGGCTCTTGGATTAGAAAACAGTTTTTTTTCTTTTCTTTTTAAACTTTTGTTCTTGTTCTATTTTTCTTTTTACCCTCCCCAGACCCCACTTTGTGGGATTTTACTGGATAGTTATTGTTGTTGTTCTTGTTCTATTTTTTGCGAGTATTTGGATTATGAGAGAATTGTTTTTTCTTTTTGGTTGTTTTGGAGAGAATTAGAGTATTTTGTGAATATTCAGGGTAAATGATCCACTGTTTAGTGTACCATAAAACAAATTTTGTGTTTTCTTTACTTTGTTTTATTTCCAACAAACAGTAGTTTTTTATAGTGGTGGTGTCCGTTCCAGCTTGTGTGCAACTCGACTATTACACAAAGTACCAATTATCTCCCTCCGGTATGGGTATTGTGTAACTTTGCCCACAAATAGTTAGACAGATTGGGAAAGAATTACCTAGCATTTGTTTGTGTTTGTTGGGATTTGAACCATCCATGCCATTGACTGCTACGTCACTCCTTGGGTGCTATTTCCGGAAAGATAAGTTTGGCTTGTTTAGAATTGTATACGAACATGTCGAATTGTTCTTGAATTCTCTCTTTTAAATATTCAGGCTAATATGGTTGAGATGGAGAAATGGAGTACCTCACATTTTGGATGTCACTTTATCTGATAGCTTGCTTTCGAGATGAAATGTATATTACCTGGCTTGTGACTGAAAGTCTTGTTTAACTGATTGTCTGAACACAATTTTCTATTTATTAGTTCAAACTTGTTTATGGGGTGTTGTCTGTCATCTTATGAAGGAAGATGCATATTAAACTATTGATGTGCTTTGTATTGGCTCTTATACGTGTTATCTTGATAACAGACTCTTGTATCATAATTTTCTAGATCACATACAAAAATGGTGAAAGCCGTTGCCGTCCTTAGCAGCAGTGAAGGTGTTAGCGGCACCATCTTCTTCACTCAAGATGGAGATGGTAAGTTTAACTTTAATGATGGTAAAATGGTTTATTCCTGCACTTATCATGGGTGAGCTCTAATTGATGGAATATATACAGCACCAACCACAGTTACTGGAAATGTCTCTGGCCTAAAACCCGGACTTCATGGCTTCCATGTCCATGCCCTTGGTGATACCACAAATGGCTGCATGTCAACGGGTAATTTTATCTACTGAAGAAGAGGACATAGAAATTAATCTAGACAATTTTTCATTTTGGATTTCTTCCCTGTAAACCTGCAGGACCACATTACAATCCTGCTGGTAAGGAGCATGGTGCTCCTGAAGATGAGGTGCGTCATGCTGGTGATCTTGGTAACATCACAGTTGGGGAAGATGGTACGCATTCCGTGTTTAATATATTGAACTGAGCCTCATTGAAGTTATCCTTATTTTGTTTCAAATAAAAAAATCTGCAATTCGAAGACTTTAATTATCTTCTATTGCCTTGTGGGTTTTGGTTCGACATGGTGTGTAGTGGTAACCCCCTGCCTTTGGAAGTTCATTCCGCTGCAGCAAAGGTTCACCCGTAGTTTTATATCTTGAAAAACTCAAATATTTTGCACAATGAAGCCAAAATTGATTTCAAAGATGTCATTGCCTGCTCTCTCTCTCCCCCCCCCCCCCCCCCCCACCACCAAAAAAAAATCCAGTTCCTGATTTAGGTGGCATTGCTAATGATACAATCGTTGCAAAATTTTCAGGTACTGCATCTTTTACCATTACTGACAAGCAGGTAAATTTCTTTGTTGAATTCTAATCTTTAATCTTGTTCTACACTTGTTTCTGAATTAATAAGCAACCCGAACTTTTGCAGATTCCTCTTGCTGGTCCACAATCCATCATTGGAAGAGCTGTGGTTGTTCATGCTGATCCTGATGATCTTGGAAAGGGTTAGTTCCCCAACTCCAGCATCTAATACTTATAATGAGCTAGTACGGCATACTTCTAATTAGTATAAGAGACATATGGAAGACAAAAGAGGCTGAAGAAGTAAGAGCCAAAATACAACCTTGATATTCAGATTTTGATTTAAGATTGTGGCCAACCTTCAACTCTGGTCCGTAGTGCTTGACATATGATTTACCTAAACTTTTACCTCATCGCTGGTCAAAATCGTATAGAAATACTATTCCCTTATAACATGTTAGCTTCTCAAAAAAAATAAAATTATTCCCTTCATGTTTTTCTTAATGAGTCAATTTGGAAGATTCAGTGTAGTTATTGAAAAACAGATCTGATAAAATAAGTCCAAATGTGATTTTTTGTGTGATATGTTCTAGGTTAATTTTGAAGAAACTGATGAAGGTTCATTTAAAGAAGTTTAGGCAAAGTGAAAGAAGGAGCTCTAATCTAACCATGACCACACTAGCAAGGATCCACTTTTATCTTTTGCCACATCTCCCCACGATCTATAAGATCTCATCTTTTTCTTCCTTCGATGGATTTGCCACTCTGTTTATTGAGCAGAAATAGAATGCCAGGTAATTGCTGTCTCGAAAATCAAGTGGGATGTTTGCATTCCTACGTGATGTTCAATCTCTTCAAAGAATTAGGACGTGATCTCTATATATACCCTCTTGGAATGGATTGGGGTTACTTTATTTTTTAATGACAAAGAAATCTCTAGAGGGTAGGTGGCACATGGTTCGTAATTCGCTGGCTAATCAGCCTGTACTTTGTCCATCTCCATTCAAATATCAGACCTTTGCCTGTGCAGAGTTCGTACCTGTGATGTGCCCCTAACCTTTGTCCTTTGTCCATCTCCATTCAAATATCAGACCTTTGCCTGTGCAGAGTTCGTACCTGTGATGTGCCCCTAACCCAAGCATCACGTGTTGCGCTCTTACCACTAGTCCAAAGCCTCGGGGTCAGGGATGAAATGATGTTATCCAAGTTTTATTTTGAACTTAAATCTTCTCATACCTTCAAAGAAAGGTTGACTAAGTGAACTAATTAGGAGAATATATTACAATGACAAGTTATTGACTTCTCTTTTTGCCTATAGTTAAGCCGTTGCGAGGCTTTTGTTTTACCCTTTAAAATTACTACTAAACAATTGGTGATTTTGGCTGGATTAGGACCCATAGGTAAAGTCTTTTCTTTTCCTTTTAATGTGTTTGTATACTCAGCGTGGTTGGAGCCAGGAAGCCGTCCCCAGTTTGCAAAGTGTGAGGTGACATGCAAATATTTGAAAAGGATGATCAGGATTACCAAATATCAACTTTTTTAGAAAATAGATGGTAGGGAAGTTGACTTTAGTTGCAAGTAAACCAAACGGGCGTATGATGATATCATGAGATGAGGATTATAGATCTTTTTTGCTACATTTTGGTACGAAGCTCAGTATTTGCACATAAAAGAACCTGGTGCCTGGTGTAGGAACATCGAAAACCCTTTCATGGAATAAAAAGAGGATAGGGTTTAAATATAGTATACTTTTTGTAAAATATTTATTACTAACTTTTACTTAATTTGACATAAAATTTGCTTTTCTGCTGTTTTAGGAGGACACGAGCTCAGTAAAGCCACTGGAAATGCTGGTGGAAGGGTTGCTTGTGGTATGTATTAATTGTCTAATGTCGTTTACCTTCTGGAACTATATTCATCTATGTGGCTCATTTGCTCTTAGTCATTTTGACTATGCTTCGCAGTTACATCGATCAACTGTTGATTGTGTGCTGTAGTCATTAGTTCTGTCTGTATTTTTCCAAATGGTTATTTTAGGCCAGGTGTTAGCATAAGAGGTGCAAATAATTTAGAGAGAAGTTGTTGGCACTGTGTGACAAGTCATAGGGGTAACCATGAACAAGCAAAATAGAAGCATAAAAGATTCTTTTGCTTTCAAATTTAGTTTAACATTAGCCAATGTGCTTTCAATTTGGGCAACTTTGAATCATCTGCTTTATCGAGAATGGAATAGAGAATCATATTGGTCATCCTGGCTTTGCCCTTAATTATGTTAATACTTAGTAGTAACATGTGGTACTGTTACTCTTTTCAGGTATCATCGGCCTCCAGGGTTAAGTACTCATGTACCATGAAGATTCTCAGCTACTAGTGGAGGGTATCTTGGAATAAGGTTTCATTGGAGCTATTGAGCATTGTTTTCTATGTTTTTATCATGTGATACCTTTTGTTTTTGAGTTGAACCAATCGTACATGATATAGTTCTAATTGCCAGTGTGTGAGTTGTACTAGTTTCTGCCAACAAAACATTAACCATAATAAAACAAAGTCCGTAGCATTGCTGGTTTCTTAGATTTGGATGTTGTCATTTCAATTGGATGGTTTCGACGCTATACAATTCATACGGATAGAAAAGACAGCCTGCGATTTTTTCATATATTGCATTTTTACTTTGAGCAACGGAAATATGCAGATACATTTTAAGCACTTGATAGTTTGTATTTTAACTGGTCTCAGCTGGCTAAAAGCACTTCAAAATTGGTTGTCATTGCTTGCTTTCATTGAAATGCCTGACATGAATACAATTGCTTCGATCGCAGGCTTACCAACTACTGCTGTAACTGACCGAGATTTACCTATTCCAGCACCATGTGTGTCAAAAAGGTCTCCTTTATTCTTTAGATTCGTCCTTGTTTAACTGCAGACTGCAGACTGAACAAACATCTAAAATGATGTTTTACTGGCCGTCGTGGAATATGTTTGGATCAAGAATACAACTTGTCCATGAATCTGAAACCAAGAAAAGGACAAAAGCACTTAGTAATGGTTCTACCACTTATCTTTTTCGTTCTCCTTTAACTAACTCTATTTTTATGCTGATGCGAATCTATAGCCAGACTAAAAAGAGTCCTGAAGATCTCTTGACCTAATATAGGCGTGCCAACAATTAATTTAGCTGGGACACTAATAATATAGGGATCTGATCACGCCCAACTATGCCTTATAAAAAGGACAATGCAGTCGCTGCAAATATAATCCGGTTTACAAGTGCGAAGTCGAATCCCACACAGAATTAAGGTTTAGCTACAGCTGTTTACTATCACCAAGAAGACAAGCTTGAACAATTCCTAACTTATAGATATTAAGATTCTTGTGTTTAAATAATTAACTAACAAATTAAACTACTAAATTAACAACTAAATAAACTAAGGGTTAGAGACAAGATTAAGGAGGTCTAGAGTTATGATTTCCCCAATTGTCGGAATCCTTCCCGCTATGTCTTCTATAATTTCGCCTAAGTATTCTCTATGATTATGAGCACTCTTATTACCATAAATCTCTTCCGAGTAATTACGAAAATTTACTAGACGCACTCTCCCGAACTACGCTAGCTGACTTTTAATACATCTCAATTCAGATCGCACCCAAGGCTTCGTTATTCCTAATCCCGCCTTTAAACCCTCGGTTATTGATCCCTCATATACTCTGGGAGTGATGTTGTTCAACAATTACCTAAATTTGCACTCTCTCCCGAGTTATGCATACTAAATAGGCACAACTAATTGAGAGCTCTTCAATCAACCAAAATTTAAACGTAATTGAACAAACAGAGAAAAACTATGGCTCAATTATAGAAAAACATAACAAGAATTTATCCTACAAAAGGTTCTATCAAAA
>MU714002.1:198219-229243 GCA_026770625.1 Nicotiana glauca | reverse complement strand
CTCTCCTTTTATTATATATATATATATATATATATATATATATATATATATATATATATATATATATATATTAGGAAGCCCATATAGCTAGAGTTAGATTACCAAAATATCCATGAAAAACTGAGTTACAGTTTTGTCCCTCGATTAAATACAGCTCTACATAAAATTCTTGTACAAAAACCTAATTTACATTCTATAAAATAACAAAAAGGTAAAATATTCCATAATAAATAGTATCATTTAATCAATAATAGCGTTGAGTCTCTTCAATTAGTAGTTACACACATGTATCTAATAGAGCTGACGTTTACCATTCCATATTCTATTTTCTTCATTTTCTCTTAACTTGACCTTTCAATTTTTATCTTAAATGCAATACGGTTTATTCAAAACTCTTTACTAGATTCATGTACAGAAGTAGAAAAATATCATATAGTTATAAATAATAATTATGTCATTGCATCTCTTCCTCTTCACCTAATTAATTGATATCCATAATTATATATTTGTATCTTGTCTTTACTTGTCATTAAAATGAAACTCTGTTTAGTCAAGTATGAGAAATGATTGAAATATCATTTCTTTCTTTAGGATTTGAAGATAGATTAAATATCATTATTCTTCCGAGACTCAATCACGCCCCATGCACAACATTCATATTTTTCTTTAGCTTGTTCAAGCTTTTTTTATTTACTTGTGTTCTCAGTTGACAACTTATCTTTATTGCGGGATGACACGAGTTTGTGATAAGTTACTTTATTATTATATTCCCTTTATGTTTACATCTCTCACTATATGTCTAAATATTGACCTTTAATATTACAGTAGCCAGGTTTATAAAAGTTTATTCCTAATTTAATTGGGACTGCATTCTTGTGATAATCTTTTGATAGTATATTTTGCTCTACTAGTCAGTATCATCACAAGCATTGCTAATGATAGATTAACTAAAATAGCAGAAAGGAACATAACAAAATCGTCGTTCCATATAGTGAAAATCGCCTCAAAAATTGCTTCAATCCGAACTCCATAGCTCAAATATGCTAAAATGTCTGAAACCTCCGAAAAAGAGTACTTTATACATTGTTCTAGGGGTACCCTTCGCGATCGTGATCACAAACCTCGCGATCTCGATTACAGAACTTTCCATGACAAATTTTACCCTATGCAATCGCGGCAATTTCCATGCGATCGCGATGAACAAACTTCCATAACCCTTCCCTAACTCTTCTCAGACATTTTATCGTATATCATCTATAACTTTTTATACATCGCTCCAAATGACAAACGACTTAATTTTCTGAAAACTTGACACAAAGAGCTACAATTTGTTTTTGGATCATCTCCACATTACTTATAGATTTCAAGATATAAGCTTCCAAAGTCAGGTCAGTGACAGCATAATTTCCTCTAGCGATCGCAAAAGTGCTTCCTCGATCGCGGTTCACAAGCCTATTTTTCCCATTTTACTCTTCGCGATTTCGACCAATTCTACGCGATCGCAATGTACACGCCTGTAGCCAAAAACCAACAGCTAAAAATGGACTAGAAATGGTCTGAAACCACCCCGAAACTCATCCGAGCCCCTCGGAACGCTGTCCGAATATACCAACAAGTCCCAAAATATAATGCGTACCTATTCGAGGCCTCAAACACATGACAACATCAAAACCATGAATCGTCAATCAAGATCAATCTCTTAAGTTTATAAACTTCAACTGTCGAACCAAGCATCCGATTCAAGCCTAACCAATCTGCAATGAATCCAAATTTGCATTCAAGTTCCAAAAACATAACGAGCCTATTCCAACTCCTAGAACAATAATTCGAATCGAATATCATCAAAGTCAACTCTCGGTCAAACTTATGAAGATTGCAAACCTTGAAATCTTCAACTTTCACCAATTAGTGCGGAAACCTTCTAGAAATATCCAAATACAAATCCGGGCATATGCCCAAGTCCAAAATCACCATCCGGACCTAACAGAACCAACAAAACTCTAATCCGAGGTCAAATACTAAAATGTTAAACTTGGTCAACTCTTCCAACTTAAAGCTTCCTAGTTGAGAATCATTTTAGGCTCGGCACTTACCAATACATGGGGTCGGTTGTACTGATATTGCACTCTACACTTTCTGTGTAGATTTCGGTACTGGACCGTGTTGATCTGAGTTGGGTTGCTGCCTTCAGTTCATCAGGAGACCCAAGGTAGATCTGCCGTCGTTCTCAAACCCTGGAGTCCCCTTCCATTTTGATGGGTTTTCAATGTCTTTGCCTTATGTTTTGATGATCTAACAAACTTATTGTCCAGAACTAGATAGAGAACTTGACACACTCAGTACACACCAATGAATGGATTCCAGCCTGAATTCCAGCTAATGTGAACTGCTGCAAGTGTAGAGAATAGAAAAATAAGACAGGTACCTGATCCCTTGTGTTTCCCTAACAGCAGTGCGAAAGTCAACTATGCACAGCTGGAAAGTGACTGCCACAGAAACAGTGCACACAGTGCAACAGTTTTGCAGTCACTTGTCCTTTGACCAACCGAGTGCTTACATCATTCAAGTGATGTCGTCAAAGGTGTATGAACAAATGTATTACAACAAAAACACCACTTGAACAATTGAGAATTCACTTCAAGCATTCAAACTTTCTGCAACAGTGAACTTAATTCTCCAGAGCTTGGAGAACAAAGTTAAACATGACTACGGATCAGTTCCTAAATCTAGTGTTTTGTTATCCTTAGTTGAGTTGTAACTTTGTGATTATTCTTATTATAATTACTAAATTGCTTAGCTAGAAGTGTTGCTTAGGAACCCCTTTGTAAAATCATAAACTTTCTAAGTTTGTGTTGTGACTAGAGTTAGTCATAATTTAAAGTCTTTGTAACTAGTGAGTGACAAAGTGGCTTGTGGTAAGTGTATCACAAGTTAGTTGAGTTGAAGTCTTTGTAATAGAGTTATTACAAAGTGGCTTATAACAGTGTATTCACAAGTTAGTGAAGTTGAAAGCCTAGAAGTGTAGGTCGTGGTTTTTGTCCCCTTGAGTTGGGATTTTTCCACATAAAAATTCCGTGTCTCATTTACTTATTGTTTCATTAGTATTCTCAGTAGAAACTCATAGAGGACGAGGTACTCTAGAGTTTGGTGGACTCATATAAACTAATAATAGGTATCAGAGCGGGTTCCTCCTATCAAGCTAAACCTAGGAAGGATCCGTATGGATGCTCCACCAAACTTTGAAGAAGGTCAATCTACGTACAGACCACCCAGGTTCAATGTTCAATACTATGGGTGATGGAAGACAAAAATGCATAATTTTATCATGGCTGAAGATTCTGAGTTGTGGGATGTCATATGTGATGGGCCTTATATCCTAACAAAGGTAGTTGGAGACCTTCTATTGATAATGCCAAAAACTATAAAAGAATACACTTACGCAGACAGAAAGTTATGGAGAAAATTTTTGTGCCAAGAAAATTTTGGTATGTAGTATAGGACCTGATGAATACAATAGAATTTCTGCTTGTGAAACTGCAAAGGAGATATGGGAAGCTCTGCAAATAGCACATAAGGGAACCGCTCAAGTAAAGCAATCCAAGATTGATATTCTCACCACCGAGTATGAACTGTTTAGGATGAAGGACGATGAATCTATTCAAGATATGCACAGAAGATTCACTTCTATCATAAATGAGTTACACTCACTTGGTGAAATCATTCCCAGAAACAAGCTAGTGAGGAAAAGTCTCAATATCCCACCCAGTTCTTGAGAAAGCAAGGTGAATGCTATTACTAAAGCAAAGGACCAACATGAGCTTACCATAGACGAGCTGGTTGGAAATATGAAGACCTATGAGATGAAGAGGAAGATAGACAGTGAAAGAAGAGAACCAAAGTGTGACGACCCAACCCGTCGTCTCATGTGTTACTGCCCTATTTTCCCCATTTTCAGCTTCCTTATGCCTCATTATCCGTATCTTGTGTAATCAGGTTGATTTGCAATGGTTTTGATAAGAAATGAGACACTTAGTCTCTTTTAAGAAGGTTTAGGTTGGAAAAGTCAACTGGATGTTGACTTATGAGTTAGAGGGATCAGATGTGAATTCCGATAGTTCGGTTAGCTTCGGGAGGTGATTTGTGACTTGGGAGTCCGATCAGAATTGAATATGGAGGTCCGGAGTAGAATTAGGCTTGAATTGGCGAAGTTGGAATTTTGGAAAATTTCGGTTGATAGGTGAGATTTTGATCCGAGGGTCGGAATGGAATTTCGAGAGTTGTTGTAGCTTCGTTGGGTGATTTTGGATATGTGTGCAAATTTTCAGGTCATTCGGACATCGTTTGGTCGGGTTTTTGATCGAATGCGCATTTCGGAAGTTTTGAAGAACTTAGGCTTGAATCCGATGTGAATTGATGATTTTAGTGTAGTTTGACGTGTTTTGATGATTGTAATAAGTTCTTATGATGTTTTGGGATATGTTGGTCATTTGGTTGAGGTCCCGGGGGCCTCGGGGTGATTTCAGATGGTTAAACGAGAAGTTTGGACTTAGGATTTGCTGCAGAAAATGCACAGCAGTTGCAGACCAAAATTGGTCATCGCGTTCGCAGGAGTAGGTTCGCATTCGCGAAGAAGGATCTGGGGAGGTAGGTGGATTACTCTACGCGTTCGCGATGTATGGTTCCGTGTTCACAAAGGGGTAGCTGGGTGTGCATCGCGTTCGCGAGGGACGAGACGTGAACGCGTATAAAGAATTGAGGCTCAGGAGTTTTTGCCTTTGCGTTCGCATAAGTTCTGCCGCGTTTGCGTAAATGGCTTTGAGAAAGCTTCGCGTTCGCGTGGTGTTGGACGCATTCGCGAAGGGTAAAATTGGCCGGTGAAAATTTATGCGTCGCGAACGCGAGAGGGCCCTCGCGTTCGCATAGAGTAAATACTAGCTGGGCAGAAGAGTTTTAATTGATATTTCATCCGCGAGCCTATGTTATTTCTCCTCCATTGTTTAGCGATTTTGGAGCTTGGGAGAGCTAATTGAAGAGGTATTCAAGGAGAATTGATTGGAGGTAATTTCCTTAGCCTAAATACACGAGATTATGTTAGATTTAACATGGAAATTGGTTGAAATTCATAAAAAAGGGGTAAAGCTAGGGCTTGAGTTTTTATATTTCAAATTGGAATTTGAAAGGTCATTTGAGATCGAATTTGGGAGTTCTTGGTATGTATGGACTCGTGGCAAGACGAGGAATCCGGAAATGTAAGTTTTGTAATTTTTCGAGAAGCGGGCCCGGGGATCGGGTTTTGCTAGTTTCGAGATTTTTGCTATATTTAGATTGTTTTCAATTGGATGTTGTCCCCTTAGCCTATTGTAATGTATTCGCTCTGATTTTGGTTAGATTCGACGCGCGTGGAGGCCAATTCGAGGGGCAAAGGCATCGCGATCGAGGAATTTCACCGGTTCGAGGTGAGTAATACTTGCAAATGATATCCTGAGGGTTTGAAACCCCGAATTTGCACATCATAGTGCTGTATTGAGGTAACTTGCATGCCGGATATGAGCGTGGGGTAGAGAACCATTTGGGATTGTGACTTAGTCTGTCCCGGTTGTTGATTTTACTACGTACTTGACTGAAACTACTTGTTATCATCATAATTTGGGCTGATTGCCATGTTTGGGCTTCGTGCCAACTATGTGAATCCTTCGGGGATTGAGATTACCGTTTTTGTATATCTTGCATATCATTTGGTTTCAATCCAAGATTTTAAATACTGTTTTGTAAACTCACCCATATTTCTAAGTTTTAAAATCTCAAATGATATTTTAAATGTTATTTTGGGATGAGAACTACTATTTTATAAATGCCCAAGGGACTTATAATGTTTTCTGGACCGTGCATGGATCGGGTTGCGCGCCGCAGCAATGACTTGAAACAGTGGTAACAATGACACTGTATGATGTGACTTGAAACAATGGTAACAATGACACTGTATGATGTGACTTGACACAGTGGTAACAATGACACTGTATGATGTGACTTGAAATAGTGGTAACAATGGCACTGTATGATGTAAATTGGCCAGGTAATAATGACTGACCAAGATATTGCGCTTGGGTTGTAGGAGCCCCTCCGGAGTCTATACACACCCCCAGTGAGCGCCGTGGACGATAAATTATATGCATGGTTGGCTCGGGCTACACGCCGCAGCGGTCATGTGCATTGTATTGCATTCACCCATTGATTCCCGTTTGTACTACGTGGCATGACATTCAGCACTCTCATATCATTGGCATCCATGCTATTTCTTGCACTGTGTACTAGATACCCTGGTGTTATTTGTAAATAGAGTGTTGTGCCCGAGGGGCTGACTTGTGTGCGGACTTGCACTACCTGATATCGCATTCATATGCTTACTGTTGGAAAAATGATATCTTTAAAGAAGGTTTTTAACTGAGCTAGATATTTCTAAAGGATTTTTACGGTCTTAATGTTTTGCTCAGAAGGTTGTACTGTCCTATATATCATGATGGAGTGTTTTTACGTGATTTCTTACCTTTGCAACTCGCGTGCAGTTGCAAGTATTGTTCACCCGGTAGCGGGTTACTAGATGATTGAAGGTATGACTATTGAAGTTGAGCAAGGTGACCGCCAGTGTTCGCGGCACCGAGTTTCTTTCTCTTGATTTCCAGATTCATTTCTATGCATTACAGACCTTGTAGTTGTATTAATAATCCTTCTAGATGCTCGTGACTTGTGACACTCCGATCGGGTTGTGTTGGGTGGTAAATATCGGTTATTATTTCCATTAAGTCGTATTATTCATTTATTTATGTTCATTAACTATTAAATGAGGCATTGTTATTTTGTTGGCTGGCATTGTCTTCACGAGAGGCGCCATCACGATCAGGTTTGGAAATTGGGTCGTGACAAGTTGGTATCAGAGCCTAGGTTACTAGGTCTCACAAGTCATGAGCAGGGTTAGTAGAGTCTCGCGGATCGGTACAGAGACGTCTGTATTTATCCTCGAGAGGCTGCAGAACCTTTAAGAAAAACTTTACTTTCTTGGAATTCTTATCATGCGTACTGATTCAGCTTGACGTATAACTCTTGAAATTTCTTCCACACGTCCGTATGCGTACGTGAGCGCTCAGTATTGTATGTGCCTTGATGGATTGTGATTCCCCGATCAAGGGGCGAGATGTGATCCCGTGAGTTCGATGTTGGGCCAGTTTGGAGGACTTGAGGCCGGATCTTGCCAATGGCTTGAGCACTGAGGTGCTGATCGTGCGAGCAAGTGTTTTGAACTTATATGTTCAGTATTGTCGCTATTAGCCGGAATGACGGTTTTGTATTCATGTGATGAGTATGTTGGTACTGCGAGATGTATCTATATAACTTGGTAGTGACAAAGAAGTCTACTGGATAATAGATGAATTGTTAAGTGATTCGTTTCCTATTGTGATCTGTTGTGTAGCCTCGAGTTATGGGCGCATGAAGAATATTTTCATGTCTCCTAGTTGGGAAGTGAAGTATATTACATGTGTCGGTATGAGTTCAGACTCAAGAAGACTAAATGGTTGTGTTATGTGTATGATGGTGGAAGGTGTGCTGAAATACTAAACTGAGGCGAAGCAGGTGGGTTATCTCCTACGGAGTTTTCTTGAGTGGTATGATCCTTATGTGTATGTTAGAAGATATCATATGTAATTGAAGAGTGCGTGTT
Organism: Nicotiana glauca; assembly: GCA_026770625.1. NCBI lineage: Eukaryota > Viridiplantae > Streptophyta > Magnoliopsida > Solanales > Solanaceae > Nicotiana > Nicotiana glauca. The sequence continues at coordinate 221,529 of MU714002.1, read as the reverse complement.
GAATTCTGAGAATTTGGGTCGCTTAAGATAGTGGACCCAACTGTGGTAGAGATGTATGCGAGATGTGTAGAGGATTATGGTACTAGATGATCTGTGTTTTTACAAAACTTGTACATGATTTGAGTTAATATCACTATGATATCGTGGCATCATTAGAGTAAAATTATTATGGGCTATTGAGTGTGTCCTGATATATGGTGTCGAGCCAAGTTGGGGAGGTTGCTGTGGATTAGCTGATCGCACGGTTATGTGCTATGTTGTTTCCGTTTTGAGGTATGCTGGCGGATCAGTCCTGGTTGCAGAAAATGAGCCGAGGATAGCAAGAGTGAAGCAAAATTTTGATAAAGGTTACATGGTGCTTCGTAGATGTGAGGAAATAATAGGATGTCTTGAGCTGTTGTTGATAAAGAATGCTCAGTGTATAGAGAAGGAAGATGTTCGTTTGTATTGGTATGAGATCATGTCCTGCGGTGTTAGAGTGCTAATAAGGCACGAGTAGTTTTGTTCGTTAATCAGATAATTTACAATTGTGTAAGAGTGAATGACTCTCGAGAATGGTTTTATTGTGACCAAGATTTGGCATGTAATAGTCAGGTGTATTAAGGTTGTGTATGTGGCTAGGGACTGTGTTTTCATTAGAAAAGATCAAGACATGTGGTATTTCTAGGATCAGTTGAGAGAGTATTCGGTGGCCTATGGGTCTTAGAGAGTGTGGTCTTATGTTCGAGTCTCTTGTGGTAGGCCTGGATTGAGGCATTGTGATGCTACAACAAGGATGAATATGAAGTTGATGATGAATAAAAAGAGAAATTTGATAGACGAAATAGCTTGATAGTAGACCGAATCGGCATGGTAAGGATATGATTAACTCTTCGTATGTGTTCGAGGTAATGAGTTTTACTGGTATTGTGCAGCAAGGCTCTTGAGTTCTGACAACTTGCTTAGCTTGGTTCGGGTAGAAGGATCCAGTCCTGGCAGTTTAGCTTGTACAAATGGAGTTGGCAGAGATGTTCTTGTTGGGTTTTACCATGGTTTGAAGATGAGTATATTTTCTATGGGTATGCGAAGCATGGAATGTGTAATGATTCTTCTTCTAGATGGGATTGACGGAATGTCTTGGCTGGATGAGTTACAGTGCAGTTCTGAAAAGAAGTTCTAAAAATTCTTAGGCAACGGGTAGCCTCAAGTAATCAAGGAAATGTTAGTGCTAATTGGAAGTGATTTGACGAAATTATATGTCTCGAAAGAAGGGTAATGTGATTAGACTGATGATACTACGGTAGTATTGCGACACTTTATTTCTAAATCGACTGCTGATATCTGAGTTTGCTTGATGGCACAGGAAAATTTTAGAATATCTTCGAAGAATGACTGGGTACTCGAGGTGTAATATGTATTTATACTGTAGAATTTGGGATCAAGTATATAATTTGTGTGCTATGTGGAGCTGGAGGCTGGGAGTTCTCATGTTCAGGCTATGTAGTGGTTGTGGATAGTGCGTACTGGTACCGTTAGCGGCTATTGGGGGTTTGGAAGCCCGAGTGGATCTTTTTTTGCTTAGTATATTAGATTCTGGATATGATATTGGGGTGTAGACTGGTTGTCGCAATGTGGGCTATGTCAGAAAATGCCACCGATTGCGTGGCGAGGTGCATTGGGCTATGTTCTAGCAGAATGGTTGTGTTCCAAAGACTAGCGAACGGTTGGCAAGGATTGCTTTCATTAATTGGATATTTGTGACGGATGTCAGTATAGAGGTTACTACCATTGATTCAATTCCGGTATTGAAGAACTTTTTCGAATGTGTTTCCTTATGGCCGGGCACGTCGTCGGGTGAGATTGTGGATTTCGGTATTGATTTGGTGCCGGGCACCATATCGTATGGCTCCGACATGAGTTATAGTAGTGGAAGGAGCAGCTTCAGGTTTCTTGGTAATGAGTTTGTTGATAAGCTGATTGGATACACGTTTAGCTTAATTTGGCTTGGTTGGCCCCGAATGGTATTGATGAAGGATAGGTTGATTCGCTCGTTATTGAACCTGCTAGTGATCTGGGGAGATCTATAAGTTGCTTTTTCTGTTCTGTGAGGCGTTATGATTTTCGGATTGTGCTTGAGTTTTATAGCTTATGACGCTATATGTAGATATTGTTATGCACTCGGTATTTTATTGTAATGAGCAAATCTGGCTCGACGTGCATCTCCTTTTGTGAGATATATGTGTGGATCGGGTGACACGCCGCCACGGGTATGTTATCTGTATCGGGTTGCACGCCGCAACAGTGTGATGTTGAGAATAGTTTCCCATATGTTACTTAGTATGCCTTGCTTCCTGGTTTCTGAGGAAAGTTCGTATTGGGTGTTGCTCGACGAATGGCGCATCGGTTGTGTCCTTTCAGGATTAAATGGTGTATATTACTTGCTTCACCGTGAGTGTGATGGATTGCTTAGTTTCAAATATCAATCTGTGTGTGGCTGTCTATTTTGAGCATAGCGACTTGAGGTGCTTCATGTGTAACAGTGTTTGGATAAGATCGCGCATTGTAGCGAGGCTGCGTGGAGATTAAACCCTCCGGGGTAGGTTCAGGTATTCTATTTCTATAATGTGGGACGGGGTCCCAGACTTGTGTTGTGATGGTACTGAGGAGTTTGAGTTACAGCTCTTTTGTTGGATTCATTTGTCATGATTTGAGTATGTTCCGACCGCCCATCATTAGTGCGTGGATTATGCAAGTTGTGGCTTAGGCCTGTGATGAGGTGTCATATCACCAGAGTGGTGCGTTGAATTCGAGGTGATCGTTGGAGTCATTAATGAATGCGAACAGATGTGATTTCAGCTGATTAGAGGGTTTATATCGAGGTTTGGCCCGGAAATCTGTTGTGGCATTAGTCAACAGGGAAGTGGCTTTATGTAAGGGTGACCTGAGAAATGGTTATGGTTTATCGCGTGTTTTATTTATCGTTGGCAGTATATGAAAGTGATGGAATAAGACTTTAGCTAATAAGAGGTTCCTATCGGTAATTGAGTATTGGGGGCAACTGCTGGGAATAATGACTATGGTTTCGAGTGTTGGATTGTGTGATATATTACATGATTTCACCTGAGGTTGCAGGCATGGTTTATTATAGCTGGTTCGAGTTTATTCTGAATATTGACGTGAGGTTCTGATTTTGAGTATGATTTCGGAAAGTGCAATGTGGTCCTACGGTTTATGGTTTAGATGGACTATGAAATTTCAGCTGTATTGTATTATCGGACCTATGTGAGATAGGGTGACGTGTGATCACCCTGGGTATATGCTTGGTAAGGTCATTCAGCTATTGGTTGGCTTCTAGTACAACTCTGGGCACGCTCGAGGACGAGCGTTTGTTTAAGTTGGGGAGGATGTGACGACCCAACCCGTTGTCTCATGTGTTACTGCCCCGTTTTCCCCATTTTTAGCTTTCTTATGCCTCATTATCCGTATCTTGTGTAATCATGTTGATTTGCAATGGTTTTGATAAGAAATGAGACACTTAGTCTCTTTTAAGAAGGCTTAGGTTGGAAAAGTCAACTGGATGTTGACTTATGAGTTAGAGGGCTCGAATGTGAATTCCGATAGTTTGGTTAGCTCCTGGAGTGATTTGTGACTTGGGAGTGCGATCAGAATTGAATTTGGAGGTCCGGAGTAGAATTAGGCTTGAATTGGCGAAGTTGGAATTTTGACAAATTCCGGTTGATAGGTGAGGTTTTAATCTGAGGGTCGAAATGGAATTTCAAGAGTTGTTGTAGCTTCGTTGGGTGATTTTGGATATGTGTGCAAATTTTCAGGTCATTCGAACATCGTTTGGTCAGGTTTTTGATCGAATGCACATTTCAGAAGTTTTGAAGAACTTAGGCTTGAATCCGATGTGAATTGACGATTTTAGTGTAATTTGGCATGTTTTGATGATTGGAATAAGTTCGTATGATGTTTTGGGATATGTTGGTGCATTTGGTTGAGGTCCCGGGGGCCTCGGGGTGATTTCGGATGGTTAAACGAGAAGTTTGGACTTAGGATTTGCTGCAGAAAATGCATAGCAGTTGCAGACCAAAATTGGTCATCGCATTCGCAGGAGTAGGTTCGCGTTCGCGAAGAAGGATCTGGGGTGGCAGGTGTATTACTATACGCATTCGCGATGTATGGTTCCGCATTCGCGGAGGGGTAGCTGGGTGTGCATCGCGTTCGCGAGGGACGAGCCGCGAACATGAATAAGGAATTGAGGCTCAGGAGTTTTTGCCTTTGCGTTCGCATAAGTTCTGCCGCGTTCGCGTAAGTGGCTTTGAGAAAGATTCACGTTCGCGTAGTGTTGGACGCTTTCGCGAAGGGTAAAGTTGGCCAGTGGAAATTTGTGCATCGCGAACGCGAGAGGGCTCTCGCGTTCGCATAGAGTAAATACCAGCTGGGCAGAAGGGTGTTAATTGATATTTCATCCGCGAGCCTATGTTATTTCTCCTCCATTGTTGAGCAATTTTGGAGCTTGGGAGAGATAATTGAAGAGGGATTCAAGGAGGATTGATTGGAGGTAAGTTCCTTAGCCTAAATACACGAGATTATGTTAGATTTAACATGGAAATTGGTTGAAATTCATCAAAAAGGGATAAAGCTAGGGTTTGAGTTTTTATATTTCAAATTGGAATTTGATCGGTCATTTGAGCTCGGATTTGGGAGTTCTTGGTATGTATGGACTCGTGGCGAGACGAGGAATTCGGAAATGTAAGTTTTGTAAATTTTCGAGAAGCGGGCCCGGGCCTCGGGTTTTGCTAGTTTTGAGATTTTTGCTATATTTCGATTGTTTTCGATTGGATGTTGTCCCCTTAGCCTATTGTAATGTATTCGCTCTGATTTTGGTTAGATTCGACGCGCGTGGAGGCCAATTCGAGGGGCAAAGGCATCGCGAGCGAGGAATTTCACCGGTTCGAGGTGAGTAATACTTGTAAATGATATCCTGAGGGTTTGAAACCCCGGATTTGCACATCATAGTGCTGTATTGAGGTGACTTGTACACCGGATATGAGCGTGGGGTAGAGCACCATTAGGAATTGTGACTTGGTCCGTCCCGGTTGTTGATTTTACTGCGTACTTGACTGAAACTACTTGTTATCATAATTTGGGCTGATTGCCATGTTTGGTCTTCTTGCCAACTATGTGAATCCTTCGGGGATTGAGATTACCGTTTTTGTATATCTTGCATGTCATTTGGTTTCAGTCCAAGATTTTAAATACTGTTTTGTAAACTCAGTCGTATTTCTAAGTTTTAAAAACTCAAATGATATTTTAAATGTTATTTCGGGCTAAAAACTACTGTTTTATAAATGCCCAAGGGGCTTATAATATTTTCTGGACTGTGCATGGATCGGGCTGCACGCCGCAGCAGTGACTTGAAACAGTGGTAATAATGACACTGTATGATGTGACTTGAAATAGTGGTAACAATGACACTGTATGATGTGACTTGAAACAGTGGTAACAATGGCACTGTATGATGTAAATTGGTCAGGTAACAATGACTGACCAAGATATTGCACTTGGGTTGTAGGAGCCCCTCCGGAGTCTGTACACACCCCCAGTGAGCGCCGTCGACGATAAATCATATGCATGGTTGGCTCGGGCTGCACGTTGTAGCGGTCATGTGCATTGAATTGTATTCACACATTGATTCCTATTTTTACTACGTGGCATGACATTCAGCACTCTCATATCATTGGCATCCATGCTATTTCTTGCACTGTGTACCAGATACCCTAGTGTTATTTGTAAATAGAGTGTTGTGCCCGAGGGGCTGACTTGTGTGCGGACTTGCACTACCTGATATCTCATTCATATGCTTACTGTTGGAAAATGATATTTTTAATTTTAATTGAGCTAGATATTTCTAAAAAAATTTCACGGTTTTACTGTTTTTCTCAGAAGGTTGTACTGTCCTATATAGCATGATGGATTGTTTTTACGTGATTTCTTATCACTCAGTTATTATTTACTCTTATTACTCATTGAGTTGGAGTACTCACTTTACTCCCTGCACCTCGCGTGCAGTTGCAGGTATTGTTCACCCGGTAGCGGGTTACTAGCTGATTGAAGGTATGACTATTGAAGCTGAGCAAGGTGACCGCCAGCGTTTGCAGCATCGAGTTTCTTCCTCTTGATTTCCAGATTCATTTCTATGCATTGCGGACCTTGTAGTTGTATTAATAATCCTTCTAGATGCTCGTGACTTGTGACACCTCAGTCGGGTTGTGTTGGGTGGTAAATATCAATTAGTATTGCCATTAAGTCGTACTATTCATTCATTTATGTTCATTAACTGTTAAATGAGGCATTGTTGTTTTGTTGGCTGGCCTTGTCTTCACGAGAGGCACCATCACGACCGGGTTTGGAAATTGGGTCGTGACACAAAAAAAGAAAAGAACCTGGTAATCAAAGCTGAAAGCAATGGCTCGAGTGAGGAGGATAGTGACATGGCTTACTTAACCAAAATATTTCAGAAGATGGTCAGAAGAAATGGAGGAATAGTGAAAAGGGGCAACTCCAACAAACCGAAGAACTATGATCTCTGCCATAAGTGTGTAAAGCCTGGGCACTTGATGATAGGCTATAATTGCATATTTTAGTCGCTTATTACACTCTAATTTACTGACTTTAATTGAGTTTGAGCTTTAATCAATAGTGTTCTGCACTAATAATGTGTTTTATGCCTTGTAGGAGTGATTTCGAGCTATGTAGATGTTATAAAATGAATTCAAGTGATTTAGAGCTTTAAAGTCTGAGTAAAATCTCAAGGAATTAAGCTGGGATCATATTTGTGGGTCAACAGATTATAGTTAGAGCGAACGAAGAATCGAGTAGGCATATTGTGCACTATCTAGTAAAATGGATATAACTTTTTGCTAAGAATTCCATTTGGACTCTACAATATATGGTTGGAAATTTAACTCAAAGGGCTACAACTTTCATGTTTTACATATTTCCAAAATCTAAGTGTAACAGGATGAAAAGTGCGCGTCAATAGAGAGGTCGCACTTAGCACATGCTCGTGAGGCAGAGCATTGGGCAATATGCACGGCCACTAGCGCGGTCACAAGCGCGGCCGCGCTAGTCAAACCTGGGAAAAGTGTTTTTTTTCTTCTAGGAGAAGGTATAATTATTTGGGACCGACCCTACTTGGTATATATACATGGAAAAAGGTATTTTGAGTTTTTTGGACATAGTTTAGACCTAAGGAGGCGAAGGTTCGGAAACCGGTGATTCGACCTAAGGAGGAAAGAACACACTAGGAGCAAGGCGGAGAATTCTTCTACTAGTTTTTCACTTCCTTCTTAATACTTCCATTATTTGTTATGAATTTTAGTATTGTAGTTTTACATACTATTATGAATAGCTAATTTGTTGTCTAGGATTTTGATGGAACCTTTTGTAGGATAAATTCTTGTTATGTTTTTATATAATTGAGCCGTAGTATTTTCTCTATTTGTTCACTATATTATTCTTGTGATTGATTGAAGGGCCCTCAATTAGCTGTGCCTATTTAGTATGTATTACTTGGGAGAGAGTGCATATTTAGGTAGTTGTTGAACAACATCACTCCCGACGTATGTGAGGAATCAATAACCAAGGATTTAAAGGTGGGATTAGGGATAACGAAACCTTGGGTGCGATCTAAGTGAGCTGTAATTAAAGCCATCTAGCGTAACTCGGGAGAGTATGTCTACTAAATTGTTGTAATTACTCGGCAGAGAATTACTATACGCAGAGCGCTCATGATCGGTAGAGAACACTTAGGCGAAATTATAGAAGACATAGCGGGAAGGATTCCGACAATTGGGGAAATCGTAACTCTAGACCTCCTTAATATTTTCTTCAACCTGTAGCATCTTTAGTGTTAATTTATTATTTTAATTTGTTAGTTAGTTATTTAAACACAAGAATCTTAATATCTATAAGTTAAGAATTATTCGAGCTTGTATTCTTAGTGATAGTGAACAACTGTAGCTAAGCCTTAGTTCTCTGTGGGATTCGACTCCGGACTTGTAAACCGGATTATATTTGCAACGACCGCCACTTCATCAAAGATTGTCCTCTCCTGAAGCAAGAGTACTCCAAGTACAACCCTAAGAAAGCAGGTGAGAGGAACCCGGTTCCTGACAAGGACTTCAAGAGAAAGAGATCTGCTAACAATGTGGTAAAATAGGCTCTTACAGCATGGGGAGACTCCTCTAGTGAGTTGAAGATGAAAGTGATGTAGGTGATAACTCCATGATGGCAGTTGAAAGTGAGGAAATAAATATGATTCAATATTTGCTTTGATGGCCCAATCAGATGATGACAAAAGTGAGGTAAATTTCAGGGATATTCAGAGAAATCTGAAATCCTACTCTCTTAAGAAACTCATGTCTTTAACTAGTGTATTGATTGATGCCTATCATAGTCTTGTGGAGGATAAGGATGCCTTGACCTTATAGCTGGGAGAAGCTGAACAAACTACAGATGATCTGGTGGTGTGTGTAGTTGATCTGAAGGAAACCATTTGTGAGCTGGAGAAAGAAAAATTTGTTTTAACCAAAAAAATTGCTAACATAGAACATGCAAGAGATGACTTAGTGGTTGTAGTTGTTGATCATAAGGAAACTATTGAAAACTTCATAAAATAAAGATAAGCCTTAATGAAGAGAGTGACTGAGATTGAGGAAGAAAGAGATGATCTCTTGGTAGTGATTGCAAACCTAAGGAAAATAATAAAAGGACTAGGGACTGAGTCAAAACCTGGAAATTCTGGAAAAGGAAAAGAGGTAACCAGTGAGGAACACATTAGGCTTGAAACGAGTTGAAGGCTGTGAGAACTAGCCTGTATGTTGAATTTGAGAAAAACAAGCATCTCCAGTCAGAACTAGAAAGAGTAAAAATGATCTTGAAAAGTCCCTGAAGTGGACCTGGTCCTCAAAAGCTATCACTACCATGAACGTTAATAATGGTGGAAACAGGCAAAGAATAGGGTTCCAAAGGGAGAAAACCCCTTACAACCACCATAGCAAGTATGTTACTGTACCAGATAACTTGTTGTGTACCCATTGTGGGAACAATGGGAATTTCAAGGAAAATTTCCAAGCCAGGGTCCAGTTCATTCAGAAAAACAAAGTGTTTGCTGAAAATATAACTACTAAAAAGGGACCAGGTTCCACCTACAAAAAATGCATATTACCTGCATGTACTAAGAAAGCTCTTATTCATCCTCTTGCCTACTACAAGGGACCCAAACTTGGTGGGTTCCTAAAACTAACTCTTGATCTCCTTGTGCAGGGAACAGTGAAAGGATGCAGTTAACAATGGTTCATGGAAAATTGATGTTCAAAGCACATGACTGGGAACATCATGGACTTTCTTTCACTAAAATCCCTGCAAGGAGGGAGTGTAACCTTTGGCAATGGGAAAAATGGGTAAATTCTTGGAGTTGGAAAAGTCGAGAAATCACTCACTCACTCTATTGAGAATGTGTACTATGTCAATAGTCTTAAATACAGTCTCTTGAGTGTCTCTCGTATCTGTGATAAAGGAAACAAGGTGGAGTTCTTGTCCAAGATATGTAAAGTTACTAATCTGGTAACTATTGAAGTGGTAATTGTGGCCAAGAGATACAATAACATCAATGTTGTTGATTTCGAATCCATACAAAATGGTGATCTGAGTTGTATGAAAGTTGTTGATGATGATGTTGAACTTTGGCACAGAAGATTGGGGCATGCAAGCTTCTCTCTTCTGAACAAACTAATTCAGAAGGACTTGGTCCATGGTCTGCCCTTGTCAAAGTTCAAAGTATAGAAAGTATGCGATGTCTGTGCTAGAAGAAAGCATGTGAAGTCCTATTTTAAGTCTAAAAGGGATGTAAGCACCTCAAAACCACTCGATCTTCTGCATATGGATTTATTTGGCCCTATGAGAGTGCAAAGCATGGGAGGAAAAAGATATATTTTTTTGATAGTGCATGACTACTCCAGATTCACATGGACTCTGTTTCTTAGAACTAAAGATAAAACCTTTGAGCTGTTTGTGGATTTTGTGAAGAAAATCCAGGTGAAGATGGAATCTAAAGTCGCATGTATTATATCAAATATGGAACAAGATTTGACAATGCTAAATTTGGTGAGTTCTGCAATGAAAATGGCATTACTCACAACTTCTCAGCTCCAAGAACCCCCAGCAAACTGGAGTAGTGGAAAGGAAGAATAGAACTCTTGAAGAAATGGCAGGAACAATGTTGATTGACAGTGGGATTGCAAAGAACTTCTGGGCTGAAGCTGTCAACATTGCATGCTACTTGGTGAAAAGGTGCATGACCAAATCTCTCCTGAACAAAACCCAATATGAGTTGCTGAATGGAAGGCAACCGAAGGTGACTTACCTAAGAACACTTGGGTGCAAATGCTATGTTCTCAACAATGGAAAGGATCAGCTTGGTAAATTTGATGCCAAGAGTGATGAAGTAATCTTTTTGGGGTATTCTTCTCAAAGCAAAGCTTACAATATATAAAACAAGCGGACTCAATGTGTTCAGGAAAGTGTTCATGTTATCTTTGATGAGTCATATCCTTCCTGTGAGAAAAGTTCTAAAGATGATCAAGATGGAGAACCCTTACTGGTTCCTGGTAGGAGTGGAAAATAGGCGGGTCAGGTCGTATATGTTTCGGGTCAAAAACGGGTAATGAAAAACGGATCAATTATCCGACTCGACCCATATTTAATACGGATAAAAAACGGGCTAACAGACGGATAATATGGGTTACCCATATTATCCATGACTTCTTGTATATGATCATCTTTTGGAGAATTCTTACACTCCCTAACTTGTGGAACCTCCAATTTGAGGTTTTACAAATGTAAATGTTAGACTCATTGATTACCCATTGGTTACTCATTGATTATCCACTTTCTAAATGGATAATATGGTTCTTATCCATATTTGACCCGTTTTTAAATAATTCATTATCTAACCCATTGTTTAATGGATAATATGGGTGGATAACTGTTTTCATTGAACCATTTTGCCACCCCTAGTTCCTGGTGAAGTTATTGACATGACAAATGGAAAGGCGGATATGATAAGCCAAGTGAGGGAGCCGAGTGGAGACAATGCAATCTTTTCGTCAATGGAACCAGGTGCATCAATTACAACCATTGAAGCTGAAGAAAGAGTGGTTGATGCAGTACAGGGTACTCCACTAGTACCTGAGAGAAGAACACAAGAGAACTAGTATGATATACCCAGCTCCTCTATATATGAACCTCAAATGCCTAACTGGAAACACAAAATCTCTCATCCTCTTGACAACATAATTACTCCTCTAGATTCTAGAGTACAAACCAGGTCAAAAGCCAGAAATTCACTTGCCTTCTTAGCATTTCTCTCCATAGAACACAAAAATATCAAGGAAGCCCTGAAAGATGCAGATTGGATTACAGCCATACAAGATGAGCTGCATCAGTTTGAAAGGAACAATGTTTGGCACTTGTTACCTAGACCCTCAGATCGAACCATTATAGGAACCAGGTGGGTATTCAGGAATAAGCTTGATGAACATGGAAACACTACAAGGAACAAGGCCAGGCTAGTGGTTCAAGGCTACAATCAGGAGGAAGGGATTGATTATGATGAAACGTTTGCTCTGGTTGCTCGCATAGAAGCTATTAGAATCCTAATCGCTTTTGCATCTCATATGGAATTCACCTTGTTCCAAATGGATGTCAAAAGTGAATTTCTGGATGGACTTCTTAAGGAAAAAGTCTATGTGAAGCAACCTCCAGGGTTTGAATGTCATGAGCACCCTGAATATGTGTTTAAAATGGACAAATCTTTGTATGGGTTGAAGCAGGCTCCTCGAGCTTGGTATGAAAGGCTATCAAAATTCCTCTTAGAAAATGGTTTTACAAGAGGGAAAATTGACAACACCTTGTTTCTAAAGAAACGAGGAAGGAACCTGCTCATTGTTCAGGTCTATATTGATGATATCATTTTTGGGGCAACTGCTGATTCTCTGTGTGAAGAGTTTGCAAAACTTATGGGAAGTGAGTTTGAAATGAGCATGATGGGGGAGCTGAATTTATTCTTGGGTCTTTAAGTGAAGCAGTCCACAACGGGTACATTTATTTGTCAACAGAAATACATCAAGGAGCTCTTGAAGAGGTTTGATATGGAAGCATAAAAAAAGATAGACACTCCCATTATAACGGCTACTCGATTGTACATGGATGAAACTGGATCTCCTATGAATCAAACTATGTATAGAGACATTATTGGGTCTCTTCTCTAAATCACTGCCAGCAAACCCAATATTTTTTTAGTGTGGGGTTGTGTGCAAGGTTTTAATCAAATCCCAAGGAATCTCACCTGAAGGCTGTAAAAAGAATTTTGAGATACCTTAAGGGAACACAGGACCTGGTCCTGTATTACCCCTCCGGTGATAGTTTTAATCTTATTGGGTATGCTGATGTTGATTATGTAGGTTATCTTGTAGACAGGAAAAGTACTTCAGGAATGGCTCACTTTCTAAGATCATGTCTTATCTCCTGGGGTACAAGGAAGCAAAACTCAGTGGCTCTTTCAACAACTGAAGCAGAATATGTAGTTGCAGCCTCCTGCTGTGCTCAACTCCTATGGATTAAACAACAACTGGAGGATTTTAAGGTATTTACTAATTGTGTGCTCTTCTATGTGATAACACCAGTGCACTCAACATGGCAAAGAATCCAGTTCAACACAAAAAACCAAACATATTGATGTGAGACATCATTTTCTGAGGCACAATATAGAGAAAAGGCTGATCTGTATGAAGTTCTGCAGCACAGAAGAGCAAATTACAGATATCTTCACCAAAGCTTTAAGTAGGGAACATTTTGAAAGAAACAGGGTAAAGCTAGGGCTATTGAAGCCCAATTGAGAACCTGATTCCTCATCAATTGATATGAAAACCACCTTTAGGTAAAATTAGCTAAAGTATTTTTTGGTCAAGTCTAACTCACTTCAATACCATTGCAGGTAAACACGCATGATGATTATATAAGCTGTAGATGCATTGCATGGCTGATAAAAGAAGATTGAAATTTTCAATGATAGGTCAAAAACCTGGTTCTCGTACCAAAGGTTATAGTTCTGTGCATTCTTTAATACACGTCTTGAAAAGGTACAAATATCAACTGCCAAGTCGTCTAACTCTTCAGAACCCTGCTGTGACGTCTTTTCACTTCAAATCGTTTCCTTTCCCTCTGAAATGTTGTAACTCTCCAAGCGCAACCTCCATTTCAAAATATGTTCCTATCTCTCTCTTCTTAATTATCCTCTCTCATTAAAAACCCTCTCCCTTCTTCACAGATCATAGTCCTTCATTACAACCTCTTTAAAGAATTTTCTCTCCCTTTCTTCAATTGCTAACACAAACTCTGAAATTCTTGCCTCAATCTTCACTAACCCGAAAAAACCCATTAAATCCTCCATCCCCAATGAGTCTTCTGTAACCACTCCTGTTCTTATCACTGAAATAACTCATAACCCAGATTTCTCGTCTCTTTCTAGTTCTAAGACGACTATCTCAGAAACCCTTAAAATTGTTGATCCTTCTTCTCTATCTTCTGAGTTTCCCGTTGATCAAGGGAAAAGTGGAGAACAGGGTAAAAGTCCCGAGGTAGCAGAGGTTTCCGCCATTGTTGCTTCAGATTCTGTGGTGGCCATGAAGCTTATTGAGGAAGAAAATGTCACGACCATCTTTGTGGTATCTGCTGATGGTGTCTTACATGAGATAATTTCTGGTGCTTCCATGTCTCAAAGGAACAAGACACGGGGTATGGGGGAGAAGGAGCCATGGTGGCAGTTGAAGGCTCTGCACGAGAAGAAACTACTAGGCCCTCTCGTGAGGAACCTGACCCTTCTCCGGAGGAAACAGGTCACGGTTCTCACTCCCAGGCCAGTTTTGCTCCTGCATTTATTGTTGAGCCCTTGGACATTCAAGTTCCTGAGATGAGGTCTAGTGATGCGGAGGATCAAGACAATATTCCTCTTGATGCATTCATAGTCAAACGAAGGGTAGTGTCCACTCCTGAGTCTTCTACTAAACGACCTACTACTAGGTTGCAAGCCAAGATTGCTTATGACTTTGCCCTTCAAAAGAGCAGGAAGAGCAGTAAAAAGAAAAAGAGGAGACTGGTGAAAGACAATAAAATAATGTGTGATAAGGCTATCCCTATGGTTGAAGTTGAGGAGGAAACAACAGAGGAACCTAGTTCCTTAGTGAGAATGTCCTAAAAGGAGAAGCAGACTACTTCTGTAGAAAATGTTGCAACTCCTAGTTCAAAATTGAAGAAAGTTGTGCGTGAGCCCTCATTTTCTAATGAGGATGTGTTGGTAAATCTAAAGGAATAGCAAAATCAAGTGGTATGAAGTCTGGGAAGAGGACGATGGAACCCGTTAAGGAACCTGGTTCTGTGAAAAAGATGAGGAGTGAATCCAGTTCTGCGTCAAAATGATTAAGGCACCAAAAGGTCTTGATGGGTCACACTTTTGACCCAACAATTTCTGCTGTGGCTGGTATGAGACAAGTCCTTGAAATGGTTGAGTTTCAACAATGGGGACATCTCTTCCAAATGGATGCACCCAAGGTGTATGAGGCATAAGTTCAAAGCTTCTATGCTGAACTCTTTCCCGTTGATACTGACCATATATGTGCATTGGTTAATGGTGTGGATATTGTATTTGATGTGAGTCTGCTTGGAGAAATTCTTAACGTCCCTAGTGTTGGTGTGTTTACTGTGAAATATGGGTGTGGATCAAACTTTTGAAATGCTGTTGTGAAGGATAATGCGAACCAAAAGGGAGACCAGATTCACAAGAAGGCCTTACTCCTTGTCTATCAGTTGCTCTTTGAGCTGGTGAACAGAGTTCTGTTACCCCGTGCTTAGAGGAGGTCCATGACTTTCAAGTCTGACCTATTTCTAATGGACCAACTGGATGGCTTTGCCCATGTGAACTTACCTGCTATCATGATTGAACATATGCAGAAGGTAGAAACCTTCAAGGATGGCAATCATGGGCTTCCATATAGGTTTCTTCTTACACAAGTGTTTAAGTTTTTCAAAGTGCCACTGGGGCAAGGCAAGGTAGGAACCAAAAATCAGACTTTCTCTCAAACAACCTTGGAAGAATGTGAGTGCATTAAAAAGAATGGGGGGACAAGAAGTACATCAACAATCTCACAGCTCATCAATGTGCAAAATAGCGCAACTGAGGAAATTCGAAGGTTGAAGGCTAGGAATGCTATCCTGGTAGGTCAGCAAAACCAAAGGTCCCAGAGTTGAATGAGGACGTGGTTCGTTTGACAAAGGAAAACGCTGATCTCAGGGCACAAGTGGAGAACCTAAAAGCAGAACTGCTCAATAAGAAAAAGTCGGCCAATTCCCGAATAGACATAGTTCTCCAAACACTTGCTGCAACTTCCAAGCCCTCTACTCCTAGTGCCCCCTAAGCGACCCTTTCAGCAACCCGTTTCTGGATTGTCTCTTTGTTGTTTTAGTGACTTGGTAGTTGTGTCTGTTTTCTTTTGTTTGATGTGGATGGGATGTATCAGTACTGCTCCCAATTTTAACATTCCAATCTTGCCTTTGCTTTATAAGAAAAGGCATATGTTTTATCTATAAAGACTATCCTCTTTTGTTGTTTACATGTTTGTATTCTCTATTTCTCTTCTCTATCATATTATGTGCACATATGTGGCATGAGTTAGCTTGGCTAGACTTCTTTATGTTATTTGACTGCTTGTGTATTTTTAATGATGCCAAAAAGGGGAAGAGCCATGTATTATCTGAAACAAGAACTAGGGGGATCTGATTAAGGGGGAAACATAAAGTCAGGGGGAACTTGGTGAAGTTCTTGTTACCTCATATGGTTATTTTTGCTCTAAATATATGTTACCAATGTCTAAGTTTGTCATCATTAAAAGGGGGAAATTGATGGGTTTTTAATATCTTTGCCTTATGTTTTGATGATCTAACAAACTTACTGTCCAGAACCAGATAGGAAACCTGACACACTCGGTACACATTGCCAATGAATGGATTCCAGCCTGAATTCCAGCTAATGTGAACTGATGCAAGTGTAGAGAATAGAAAAACAAGACAGGGACCTGATTCCTTGTGTTTCTCTAACAGCAACGTGAAAGTCAACTGTGCACAGTTGGAAAGTGACTGCAACAGAAACAGTGCACATTGTGCAGCAGTTTTGTAGTCACTTGTCCTTTGACCAACTGAGCGCTTACATCATTCAAGTGATGCCATCAAAGGTGTATTAACAAATGTATTACAGCAAAACATCACTTGAACACTTGAGAGCTCACTTCAAGCATTCAAGCCTTCTGCAACAGTGAACTTAATTCTCAAGAGCTTGAAGAACAAAGTTAAATGCGACTACGGACCAGTTCCTAAATATAGTATTTTGTTGTCCTTAGTTGAGTTGTAACTTTATGATTGTTCTTATTGTAATTCCTAAATTGCTTAGATAGAAGCGTTTCTTAGGAACCCTTTTTTGTAAAACCATAAACTTTCTGAGTTTGTGTTGTGACTGGAGTTAGTCATAAGTTAAAGTTTTTGTAACTAGTGAGTGACAAAGTGGCTTGTGGTAAGTGTATCACAAGTTAGTTGAGTTGAAGTCTTTGTAATAGAGTCATTACAAAGTGGCTTATAATAGTGTGTTTACAAGTTAGTGAAGTTGAAATCCTACAAGTGTAGGTCGTGGTTTTTGTCCCCTTGAGTTGGGATTTTCCACGTAAAATTCCGTGTCTCATTTACTTACTGTTTCATTAGTATTCTCAGTGGATACTCATAGAGGACCGGGTGCTCTATAGTTTGGTGGACTCATATAAATTAACACATTTATCCTAGTTTTCCTGTTTTATTTTAATTCGAGAACATTTGTATTTCCTTTCGGCCAGTATTTGTAACGACTCTTAGAAGTTTGTGGATTGTGACATCATATTTTGGGTAGCCATGTATTAGTACTTGTATTATTATGAATTTCTGCACTTCGTTACTCTGTTTTGGTTTAACTATTGTTATTTATCATTTTGGATAGTGGTTAGCGTATTAAATTTCTATCTGTTGGCTTGCCTAGCACTCTGAAAAGTTAGGCGCCATCACGATCCCGACAATGGGAAATTCGGGTCGTGATAGTTCAGTTCTAACTTTTATTAAAATTTTAATAAAATTTTACATATATATCTATATTTTTGTCTAAAGTAATGGGTAGACTACATACGCCTCTATAGAAACTAGCTCAATGACTATGAGGGTGTTTGGCTAAGCTTATAAGCACTTTAAGTTTCACCAAAATATTTATTATTCTACCCCTAAAATGCTTCTTTCAAAACAAAACTCTTTGTATACCCAGTTCTTCATCTACTTATTATTAACTTCAACGCTTTTATCCAAACGCGTAACTGTTTATTTTTTAAATCAGTTTCAGTACTTAAAAATGCTTTTCAGCACCTAATGCTTATCAGTTATTCTAAATCAGCTAAGCCAAACGAGCTCTACGTCAAATGTGAGACATGAGTATTTGGAATGATTTTGATTTTTGTGATGCTATAAATTGTTTCTTTCATTTTTGTTATATATGGGTGGTCCGCCAAGTTGGCTGTCATATTTGTGAGGTTGGAATTTTTCACCTAAAATCTAGAACATCGTTTTACTCAAGTTCTTCAAAGTCTGTACTTTTTCATACGTAGTTAATAGACCAAGGAAAACCCATAATGAGTGGCCAATGATATGCAAACAGACTGTGGTTCGAATTGTACTAACTTTTTAGCCTTCTTTACATAGGGATGCCTAGTAGTTTAGTAACTCGATCCATCTGTTACCTAATGCAATGCAAAAACTCCTTGTATTTGGATTAGTATCTCTTAGTTCAATTAGGCAACCTAAAATTAGATTGGCCAACAAAAATATTTGTGGAAACTTACCGATCTTGAAAAGGAATTCAAAAATAGAAGAGAAAAAGGAAATAAATTAGGGGAGAACGTGTTCAACGAGATGCCACCCGATTCCTGAGGCTATAGTTTGGCTGCTAATAAGAGAAACTTTATTATGTGAGTTACATAACTAATATTGCTTATGTGAGGCTAGTTTATTTCTTAACAAGTGGATTTATGTTCTTACTTACTATTTTTAAAACATAGACTAAAAAAGGTTACACTCAAGTCTTTTTTCTTTCTTTCTAATTAGATGCTTAGTTAGTAGACAATAAGTAAAACTAAAACGAGAAAAGATCTCCTGGAATCTGCCATCATGGGAAATGATTAAAAAAAATCGGCAAATTAAATACCCTTTCATTACATTATTTGGTCTAACTTTTTCATAATTAAAATATTTTTAATTGAAAATTTGTTGGACTTAAAAGGCATTGAGCTTCAAAGACTTTAAGCATTGGGCTTTAAAATCTAAGAGTGTGAATTGGAAATGATGGGAAATAAAATTAAAGTCTAAGACTGTGAATTGGAAATGGTGGAAAATAAAACAGAGGGAAGTGAAATTTTGAATGAAGTGAGATTTTGACTTGCACTTTGTCCCTCATTGGTGAGGGACAACTACATTTGTGTGCTTATATATATAATCACTTCTTAAAGCTCTTAAAATGAGTTGAAGAGAATGAACCATCGCGCCATCGTCGTCGCTCGCTCGGCTCGGCTTTGGCTTTGGCTTTGTCAAATGATTGATAAGATTATTTTTGGATAAAATTTATTTAATAATTAATTAAATGCCAGATCACTGCTGAAAATTCAGAAGAATGGTCTGGGCCAGAACCCTGCTGCAGATTCAGAGAGCTACTCTGGCCGCGGTCCTAGCGTAACCGCGGTAGGACCGCGACAGGCCGCGTGAACTTCTGAAAAGGCACATTTTCCTGAACAAACATCACACCTATTCCAATAATTGCCTATAAATTATGAGGCATGGCTTCGTTTTTAACACACCAAAAACATTATATAACTTCTTTCTTTCTGAAAATACTGCATTCTAATTCGCAGTCTCTCTCTCTCAAATTCGTAAGTGTGATTTTGCTCCGTTCTTTAAGTTCGTTGGTATCCTGCAGTTTGTATTGCCACTGTTGCCGGAAGGTTTATTCCGTTTTATCCTGGGAGGATTTAATCCATTACCTTGGCAACGTGTGAGTAGGTTAAAATTCCTTAAGGACGCACAAAAAAATTGTGGACTTGGAATATTTCTTAATCTTTACTATTTTTCAAGTTTCTTTTATTCTTCTAACAGTTTTCTGATTCTGTATTTTAACACAGTAGCTCTTACAAGCTTAAGGAATTTTAACTAACATTTCTGTGTTGGAATATATATTAAAAATTGTTATCTATATTTTTTATACTGTTTTGGAGACTAAAGTCTTCATGCTTTCTACTCCAATAATTATTTTGTCTGGTTTAAAGTATATCCAAACTTTACCGGAAGAATAAACATACGGGTTTGAAGTATATAAAAACCTCACCATTGTTACGTGTTGTATGTTTGGCTTGGTATTCAGTTTGAAGATATCAAAACTTCACTGATTGAACAAATTTTTGTCTTGTTTCCATCTCTACAGAAAAAATGATGAATGAAAACCAAACTAATGGAAATGTTGCGGGAACGGGTGCTACTGTTATGAGTGTTCCTGCCTCGTCAAGCCGTTCAACTCCTGCTCATGCAATGGCACCAGCAGAAAAACCCGGAAAGTTTTCCGGTATCGACTTCAAATGCTGGCAAATGAAGATGCTCTTCTATCTTACTACGTTGAGTTTGCAGCGATTCATCAAGGAAGATCTTCCAGTCTTGGCTGAAGACACTCCGGATGATGAACGATTTGTTGTAACTGAAGCATGGAAACATTCTGATTTCTTATGCAAAAACTACATTTTGAGTTGTTTGGAGGATAGTCTGTACAATGTCTATAGTGTCATGGAAACTTCAAAAGCGTTATGGAATGCACTAGAGAAAAAGTACAAGACTGAGGATGCCGAACTTAAGAAGTTCGTAGCTGCAAGGTTTTTGGATTTCAAGATGATTGACACGAGGTCGGTCATAACTCAAGTCCAAGAATTACAAGTCATTGTACATGACCTCCTTGCTGAAGGTGTGGTCATAAATGAGGCCTTTCAAGTCACTACTTTCATTGAGAAATTACCTCCGTTGTGGAAAGATTTTAAGAACTATCTAAAATACAAGCAGAAGGAGATGACACTTGAAGACTTGATTGTGCGTTTGAGGATAAAAAAGACAACAAAAATACTGAAAAGAAGTCATGTGGGAACTCGACAATAATAAGGGCTAACATTGTTGAGGAGGTGCCACATAACATGAAGAGAATGAAGGCTTCTGGACCAAAGAATTACCCAAGCAAGAAAAAGATCAAGGGTAATTGCCACAACTATGAAAAATGTGGGCATAAGGCCGTGGATTGTCGTGCACCAAAGAATGATAAGAAGAAGAAGAATCAAGCTAACATGGTTGAGAATGCTGAAGAAATGGAGGACTTGTGTGCCATGTTGTCTAAATGCAACTTGGTAGGAAATCCTAAAGAATGGTGGATAGATTCTGGAGCCACCCGCCATGTTTGTGCTAACAAGGAGTTATTTTCTTCTTATGCCCCCGTAGGACCCGACGAGATAATTTTAATGGGAAATTCATCTACAGCCAAAATTGAAGGAGTTGGCAAGATTGCGTTAAAGATGACGTCGGGAAAAATAGTGACTCTAAACCAAGTTCTCCATGTTCCAAAAATTCGCAAGAATCTTGTGTCTACATCACTTCTTATCAAGAATAGATTCAAATGTATTTTTGTTTATAATAGTTTTGTACTAAGTAATAATGCTATGTATATAGGAAAAGGTTACCTGAATGAGGGCCTTTTTAAGCTAAATGTAATAGCAGTTCTTATCAATAAAGTCAATGCTTCTTCTTACTTACTTGAGTCAAACACTTTATGGCATTCACGCTTAGGTCACGTCAACTTCAAAACATTGCAAAAAATGATAAATTTAGAAGTATTGCCAAAATTTGATTGCATTAATTCCAAATGTCAAATATGTGTGGAATCAAAGTATGCTAAGCATCCTTATAAGTCCGTTGAAAGGAATTCAAGTCCTTTAGACTTAATTCACACAGATATTTGCGACATGAAGTCAACACCATCTCGCGGTGGGAAAAAGTATTTTATTACTTTTATTGACGATAGCACGAGATATTGCTATGTTTATTTACTTAATAGTAAAGATGAGGCAATTGATGCTTTCAAGCAATACAAGAGTGAAGTTAAAACACAACTAAACAAAAAGATGAAAATGATTAGAAGTGATAGGGGTGAAGAATATGAATCTCCTTTTGAAGAAGTATATATGGGAAATGACATTATTAAACCAAACAACTGCCCCTTACTCTCCACAATCTAATGGAATTGTGGAGAGAAAGAATCGAACGTTGAAAGAAATGATGAATGCATTGTTGATAAGTTCAAGTTTACCGCAGAACTTGTGAGGGGAATCTATACTTACAGCTAACCGAATAATCAACTTTGTACCTCATAGTAAAACACAGTCCATTCCCTATGAAAAATGAAAAGGAAGGAAGCCCTGCTTGAAATATTTCAAAGTTTAGCTAAGGTACAAGTTCCTAAACCTAAAAGGGTTAAGATAGGTCCAAAAACGGTTGATTATGTATTTATTGGATATGTAACCAATAGCAAGGCATATCGTTTTCTGGTTCATAAGTCAGAAAATCCTGAGATTCACGTTAATACGATAATAGAATCAGATAATGCTGAATTCTTTGAAACTATTTATCCGTATAAAAAGGAAAGTGAAGTGACCTACCAAAAGTCAAAACGACCTCGAGAGGAAATAACAGATGGTATGCCTAATGAGGAAAATCTGAGAAGAAGTAAATGTCAACAGACATCTACTTCATTCGATCCAGATTTTCTGACTTTCCTGCTAGAAAATGAGCCTCGTACCTTCAAGGAAGCGATGTCTTCCTCAGAAGCACAACATTGGAAAGAAGCTGTCAATAGTGAAATAGAATCCATATAATTGGTTGATCTTCCTCCAGGTAACAAAATATTGGGTTCTAAATGGATTTTCAAGAAGAAAATGAAAGATGATGGTACTATTGACAAATACAAGTCAAGACTTGTTGTCAAAGGATTTAGACAACGAGAAGGTCTTGACTATTTTGACACATACTCGTCGGTAACAAGAATTACATCCATTCGGATGCTAATAACGTTAGCCGCCTTGTATGATCTTCAAATCCATCAAATGGATGTAAAAACAGCCTTCTTAAATGGTGATCTAGAGGAAGAAATTTACATGAACCAACCCGAGGGGTTTGTGATTCCGGGAAAAGAAAAGAAGGTGTGTCGACTTGTTAAGTCCATTTATGGACTAAAACAAGCACCCAAGCAATCGAAATTTGACCAAAAAATATTGTCAAATGGCTTTAAGATTAATGAATGTGATAAATGTGTTTACATTAAGAACGTCCCAAATCATATAGTCATTGTTTGCTTATATGTTGATGATATGTTAATAATGAGCAAAGACATTGCCGACATTCAAGCTACTAAGCGTATGCTTGCTAGTAAATTTGATATGAAAGACTTAAGAGTTGCCGATGTAATTCTAGGAATTAAAATCTAGAGGACTCCTCAGGGTCTAACTTTGTCTCAATCACATTACGTGAAATGGTACTTGAAAAATTCAAACACTTGGAATTTAGAAGTGCAAGAACTCCAATTGACTTAAATCATCATCTTATAAAGAATAAAGGTGAAAGTACGTCTCAATTGGAGTATGCTCGTGTGTTGGGAAGCTTAATGTACATCATGAACTGTACACGACCTGATATAGCTTGTATAATAAGTAAACTTAGTCGATTCACAAGTAATCCCAACAAACATCATTGGGTGGAAATAAAACGAGTTTTGGGATATTTGGAATATACCCAAGACTACGCTTTGCACTATAATAAATATCCAGTAGTTATCGAAGGATATAGTGATGTAAATTGGATAACCGGCTCAATAGAAACAAAGTCCACAAGTGGATATGTTTTTACTGTTGGTGGAGGAGCAGTATCTTGGAAGTCTTCCAAACAAACGTCCATCGCTCGCTCTACAATGGAATCAGAGTTTATAGCTTTGGATAAAGTTGGTGAAGAAGTTGAATGGCTTCGAAATTTCTTAGAAGACATTCCGTTCTGGCCAAAACCTTTGGCTCCTATTTGCAT
>MU714002.1:167145-190797 GCA_026770625.1 Nicotiana glauca | reverse complement strand
ATTAAATTTCCTATTTTATGTCAATCATCTTTACTTTTTATGCCTATAAAAGGCCATGTAATTGCAATGGAAAAATACACCAAAGTGAAAGAACAAAACTCTCTCCCTTCTTTCTATCTCTTGTTATTTACATTTTACTGCATTACTTTTATTTCATAACAATCCTCTTATTGTCCCTTAGCTAAGCACCAAAAAGTAGACTTGAATGTTGCCTTTCTTAATTTATGTTTTAAAATAAGTAAGTAGGAATATGAGTGAACTTGTCAAGAAATAAACTAGTCTCGCATAAGTAATATTGGACATATGACTCATATAGTAAAATTTCTCTGCAAGTATCGTCTTTCTGGACAACGTTAGACTCTAATATTTGTTCATATAATTTTTAGTTTGCTCATGAACCATTAGATTGTGTCTAACGTTCCAATAACTTACAATATGTTAGACCTCGGTCTAACATTTTCTTATAAAATTTTTAGTTGGCTGATCAAAAAAGATCTTTAGACCGTGGTCTAAAAGGTCCATCAGTTCCAAGAGAAATTAAATTTTAAAAAAAATGTTTTTATTAAATGATACTTTAAAAGGACAATCGGCAAAAAAAATTTATGTCAGAATACCAATGCATTGATTACTCTTTTGTCGCAACAAATACGAACTTAAAATATATACTATATAATATGAGAATGTATGTATGAGGCTATGAGCAGGGGTGTTTATAAAAAGATGGAGTAGCAGAGGCGGATGGGAGGAGGGGTTTTGACGCAATGTTTCTCTCTGACCTCTCTCTAGAAAACCTCTCTCTAGAAAACCTAGAAGAAGAACCCTAGCTCTTCTCTTAGACAACCAAGTTCCATTCCATCAACTACTACTCATACGTCAAATGCAAGAAGTACAAAACTTAGGAAAACAACAGAATGCAAAAACTACACATGCTCTTAACGGCAAAAACGCAGAAATGGAAAGTTTTGCAGAAAACAAAACAAATGCACAGAGCTTGAGCTCACTAATAGACATCCCAGAACACTCTAATGGAAAATAAGACCAAACAAATACCTTCTTATCCAAGCTAAAAAAAACCAAGACCCTACTCAAACCAAAAACCACATAACAGTACAAAAATCTATCCTTGGCTTTGATACTTTCGGATGAAACGGAAAACATCTTTGATTCGGACAACTTCATACCCATAACTTCGGAGGATAAGGAAAGAATATACAAAAATTGGAAAAATGCTCTAATAATAAAAATATTCGGCGGACGAGTAACTTATCAATTTCTACAACAAAAAATACATGCCATATGGAGACCTACGGAGCACCTATCATTGATTGACCTTGGATACGATTATTACCTCATAAAGTTCACTAGACAGGAAACTACGACAAAGCATTACACGAGGGGCCTTGGTTCATCGAAAATCAATTCCTCACTGTTAGGAAATGGGAGCCTAGGTTCATAGCCTCAACAACATCACTGACCTTCTTAACTATCTGGGCTAGATTACCGGAGCTCCCATCAGAGTTCTATGACTATGAGATTCTTCACAAAATAGGAAACAAACTAGGGAAACTTTTTAGGATCGACGCATGCACTACTTCAACCACTAGAGGCAAATATGCAAGGTTATGTATTCTAACACCCATTGAGAAACTCCTTAAAACACACATCATAATGGGAAATCACTACCAAAAAAATAGCCTACGAGGGTTTCAATCTTTTGTGCGAGTCGTGTGGACGACTAGGACACAATACAATCAATTGCCCTCATGCTGACATCTACTTCCAAGCCAAAACCTGCTACTAACAACGACATGAACATGGAGGTTGATACCCTAACCAAAGAAATAGACCATTGGACAATAGTGACACATAAAAAAATGCAACAAAAATACCACTACCTATTACTAACCAAAACGATGAATCTGCCAAGACCATTACTGGGCAACAAGGCATGACAAAATTCAAAAATGAAGAAGTAGCAACTGACAACTTATAAGGTCAACAACAGAAACATACGACCAACACCAAAAAATCTGTTAAACCCAGCGGACAAAAACAATTATCCTAGCAAAAACCATATCTCAGACAACAATACACTAGACAACCCTATCAACAAGAACCAAATAACTATAGGTAAACCTAGTTGCTACAACATCCAAACGGTACCCCTGCCCAAAAGCATATTGGAAAACCAAACACCCCTACCTTTATCAAACATCTTCACATCACAAATAATGCCCCACTTCAATACCCTAGAGCCCACAGAACCTGCAACAAAAAAGGAGCTCAAACCTACGTATAAACCTAGCGGGCAACTTTCTATGAACTGGGTGACAATACTAAAATCTGGAGACTCCTTACAAAACCTAACTACAATGGACAACTCAATGGACATAGACCAAAAACAAAGCTTAGGCAAAGCCCCCATCAACATTAATTAGTGACTACAATCATCCTAAGACTAGGCATCCTATCTCCAAAAAAGAAGACATTACCTCTAATGATCTCCTGTCACAAATCACCCCAACAAAAACAATTGAAAAACTCCTTTCAGACCAAAAAGCTGGTAATCTCATCCCAACAGACGTGTACATCACCCCTATGTATAACAAGTTGAACTATTTATCTACTAACTCAAACAAGCCCTCATCATCCAACCACTCATCTCTCATTCTGCCAAAAAACAAAGAGCAGAACCATGGCCAGATTCCATCACACAAATTACCAACGCAGATACAACAGGAACAGGAGGAATGTTTGGATGAGAAATCAAACAAGAACACCTCACCATGCACCATACCCACCCATGAACCCTCCGGAGCCAATAATCAACACAACACCACCATTAGCAATGAATCATGCTCCACAGTCATGGCTGGAATACGGACTGACAAGCTTCTCCCTCAACTTGAATCTCCAGTTGGAAGGGCGAGACGTCACAATTCAGCTGGAAAATCCGAGCTACCTTGCTCAAATAGTGACGTAGGGGCTGAGGATAGGGCTGGACAACGTGGCAAACCATCCATGGCTGGCCTTGTTCAACAACCAAATGCCTCCCCCAACCCACCCCGCCTTGGGGATTCACCCATCACCATGGAGTAGACAACCACGACCCACTCCTACTGCTCCTATAGGGTTGAGCATGCAACTCCCCTTGTTCCAAGAAACCATACCCTAATCCAAACACACTTCCAGCAATACCAGGCAGCCCATGATGTAAACAACCACACAAATCCAATACCACACACAAACCAAATGCAAACAGCAGCTGCCTAAAACACAGCTACAGTGGTGGCACCAAACAGTCCCCATGCACTTGCTCAAACACAGACGGAAGAGGGGAAAAATGAGGAAGGATCATCGACAGCAAGACGAGTAGAGTACGGCATGATAAGGGACCCAAAGACGCCGGTGTTCAAGGAAAGAAGAGAAAAAGATACATCTTACGTTTCCCGCACTACTTGAGGAAATTCTCGATCAATATAAGAATTCTTCAAAGTCCCCCGAGAATCTACAAGTATGGGACAGTAATAATCCCAACCCTATATGAGCACCACTGGATGAACCAAGACAATATGGCATGGGGGAGTCCACTCCAAGAGACTCCACGGTAGGCATAGGTAGAGACGTCCCAAACCCTAAATAGATCGATGAGTGTTATCATCTGGAATTGCAGGGGAGCTGGTAATGAGGAGTTCAGGAGGATATTCAGATCAATATTAGGCTATAACAGACCCTTTTTGGTGGCCCGGCTGGAAACAAAATTAGGGGAACACCAAGCTTTAATGTTGGACTTTGGGTTCACAAAAATGACTCAAGTTGCAGCTCATGGCAACTCAGGTGGAATGGTTATGATGTGGAATGAAGCTGAGGTGACAGTAGATTAAGTAGCAAGCACTGACCAGGAAATCCACGCCATGGTAAAGGTAAATGATTCTCCACACAAATGGCTTTTATCAGTTATTTATGCTAGTTGTTTATTAGAGGAAAAAAGTATCCTATGGAACAACCTAAAAATAGTAGCAAAGTCCTTTAAAGGCCCCTGGTTAATCACGGGGGACTTTAATGAAGTGACAGGGGCAAATGAAAAATTTGGAGGATTACCTGTCAACAATAATAGGGTTTCCAAATTCATAAACTGTATTGACTACTGTGAACTCCTAGACCTAGGGTTTAAAGGTCTAAAGCACACCTGGTCCAATAAAAGTAAGAAATCAAAATCAATAATAATGGAAAAATTAGATAGGTATTTGGCAAACATCAATTGGATCAATATATACCCTGAAGCCTAAGTAACATACTTAACCAGACTGTACTCGGATCACTGCCCTATAAAACTCAAATTAAGAAAAAGTACGCCCCGTGATAATAAAGTCTTTAGAATAGAATCAATGTAGCTATCACACCCTACCTTTAAACCTCTTGTAGAAGCCAATTAGAACGTCAATGGCTCTATTCTAACTACTATTGAAAACTTCACAAAAGTAGTAAAAAATTGGAACATAACTACATTTGGAAATATCTTCCATAAAAAAAATATTACGCTGGCTAGGCTCAACGGGATCCAGAAATCTCCTAAATACTCTACTAGTCAATTTCTAAGAGACCTGGAATCAACTTTAATAGAAGACCTTAATGGTCTTTTAAAACTAGAAGAGGAATTCTGGAAGCTAAGTCAAGAGTACAATGGCTAAATGAAGGGGACGCAAGCACAAAGTTCTTCCACATTACCACAATGGAACATAGAAAAAAATAGACTCCTTAGCCTTAGAGATGAGGGGGGTAACTGGTTCTATGACCAAAAGGAGATTATCCCATTAATTACTAAATTTTTCCAAAATCTCTTTACAACTAGTCATATTTCCTCTATAACTAATCAAACGCCTATGTCTCACTATACTACTCTTAGTATTAGGGACCACCTCGCATTGAGCATAGAACCTGACCTACAGGAAATTAAACAGGCAGTGCACTCCTTTAAACCTTATAAAGCGCCAGGACCAGACGGCCTCCACCCTTTCTTCTACCAATAGTTCTAGAATGAAACAAAAAATGCCTTAATTGATTTTTGTAAAGAGACTTTTCGAAATAAATCAATGATAGAGGAAATGAACAAAACTTACATCTGTTTAATTCTAAAATGTAAGAGTCCGGAAACAATAAAATAATTTAGACCTATAAGCCTCTGCAACACTGCTTACAAAATTATTAAAAATAATTGGTTAATAGAATCAAACATCTACTCTCAAAAGTCATACACCCCACTCAAACAAGCTTCCTAAAAGGGAGAAAAGCATATGATAATGCCATCATTATGAACGAAGTAGTGTCTTACTTCAAAAGAACTAATGGGAAGAAAGGGAAAGTGTTAATAAAAATAGACCTGGAAAAAGCCTACGACAAAATAGAATGGTCCTTCGTAAGATCCTCTCTGATATCTTTAAATTTTCTCAAAGATATGATTGATATTATAATGTCCTGCATTTCGACCACTCAAACTTCTATCCTGATAAATGAGTCTAGCACTGAATTTTTAGACCAACAAGGGGGATTAGACAAGGGGATCCCCTATCCCCATACCTTTTCATAATCTGCATGGAAATGCTATCTAGGCTAATACACCATGAAATTTGACTGCTGCTGATGGACGCCCATCAAATTATCTAATAAAGCTGTAATTCAGTAATAGATACCCTTAATAAATTCTGCAACTATTCGGGACAGTCCATTAATTTTCATAAGTCTAGAATAATGTTCTCCAAGAATACCTCCTCCAGAAACAAGGAATACACCAGCCAATGTTTATCCATGAAACCCTCGAATGAAATAGGGAAATACCTAGGATTCCCAATCCTAAACTCAAACCCATCCAAAAAAGATTTCCAACCTATCATTGATAGCCTTAACAGTAAACTGCAGGGATGGAAAGTAAATCTCCTGACCACAGCAGGTAGGACTACCCTAATAAAATCGACTCTTGCAGCAATCCCTAACCATATCATGCAAATATATAGCCTTCCAAAATCTACCCTAAAAACTATTGACACAATACAAAGAAACTTCCTGTGGGGGAGCACATCTGAAAAGAGAAAATGTCACCTTATTAATTGGAACACAGTAACTAGGGACAAAAAAGAAGGAGTTCTGGAGTTATATAAAGCCAAATGGAAGAACCAATCTTTCAATGCAACTCTGGAATGGAGGTTTGCAAGAGAAAAACGATCTCTTTGGGTTCAAGTCCTTCAAAACAGATATAGCATCAATAGGATCTGGAGAAAAAAGAAGGAACTCACATCTCGAAAGATATCTGTATTGGAGGAGAAATCTACGAAAAAGTCATACACTGGGAAGTAGGAAATGGG
Source organism: Nicotiana glauca (assembly GCA_026770625.1). Lineage (NCBI taxonomy): Eukaryota > Viridiplantae > Streptophyta > Magnoliopsida > Solanales > Solanaceae > Nicotiana > Nicotiana glauca. The sequence goes on along the minus strand of MU714002.1, from coordinate 184,438 downwards.
GAATCCATCAACCTCTGGCATGATGCCTGGATTATAGACTCGGGTCCCCTACGTTCCCTCATTCATGGGCCTCTGCCCCTCAATGAATTAAATCTATCCCTAAGTTCTATCAGTGGAGGGATCTTTCAATATCAACATCAGGGGCAGATTTAGGGGCGCAAGGGTGGTCATCTGAACACCCTTCATCGGAAAATTACACTATTTATATAGGGATAATTTTAGTCTTTACATATAGATATAATATATTGAACTCCCTTGACACAAGGCAAAAGCTTGACTTAGTGGTCAAGGGTGTTCAAATTGTGTAGAAGATCGCAGGTTCGAGTCCCGTCAGCTGCAATACCATTCTTTTCACGTCAGTCGCTATTTTCTTTTTAATTTTAAACGACACAAAATGACGTCGTTTTTTCTCGTCTCTTTTAATATGTTTTCCCCAAAAAAACATGACTGATTTTGGGTTAAACAATCCCTAAATGTCTTTCTCTCTCACGTTTTTGCCTCACTAGTCAGTCGACTCAGTCCCTGTCCACGCACGGTCCACCCCTCTCTCTCTCTTCGATTTGTTTGCCACTCTACCTCACTGACTGGCGACCGCCACTGCTTCTCAATTCTCTTCGTTGCCTCGTCGGTCGCCGCCCCTGTTACCGACGTTTCTTCTATCATGGTATTGGCATCTCAGGTAAATTTCTTGTTCTTTCTAACTTTTTTCAGAGTGGATTATCATTTATCAATATTGTTATCAATTATCATAGTTCATAACGAACTGTAAATCTTAGAATATGATGCATAAGCAAATTTAAAATTCTGCCACTGCTCGTTGCATAAAACAGAAGCAAATTTGTGTATTTAGAGGCAAATTTAAAAAGGTAAAAAGAATCAATGCTTAAAGAATCCCTCCATATGGCTTGAAAGAATGGAAGCTTGTGTATTTAGAGGCAAATTTAGTTATCCCCATCTGGATAAAGGCAGTGACAAAAGAAATACAATTAGTTTTAAAATATTTTGAAGTACTAAAGAAGTTGACTGTTTTTCTGGTATGCTTTCTGTCAACTAAGCTTTATTCTGCCTCTCGTGCCATTAATAGTACTAAGCTTTCTTCTGCCTCTCGTGCCATTAATAGTTCGATATAACATTCATATATGAATTTTTCTAACTATGTTTCTACTTTATAATTCAGTCTCAAAATTCAGTGAAGAGGTATTTTACCAAAGCACCAAAACCAAATTTGGCTTCTCATACTCAACCTATCCAGGAAGAGAATATCAACCATTTAGAAGTACCATCTTCGGATGAATTTGATTTGGATTCTTTAAAGTTTGATCCGGGGGAAAGAACTCAAATCTTGGACTTCCATCCAAATCATCGCGATGTTATTAGAAGAGAATTACTTTGACAAGGTCCTTGTCCACTTCGGCTTCATAACATTCCTAAAACAAATTTTTCTGGATCAATGCGTCGATTTAATCCTAAATGGTTTGATGATGAATATCATGATTGGTTGGAATATATTGTAAGTAAAGATGCAGCCTATTGTTTGTATTGTTATCTATTTAAATATAATAATATTCATCAAGGTGGAGGTGATGTATTTTCAAGTATAGGTTTAAGAATTGGCATAAAAAGAATAGTTTTGATAAACATGGGTCGAGTGGCATTCACAATGATTCAAAAAAGAAATGCCAAGATTTGCGGCAAGAACGGTCTATTTACTCTTCATTTGAGAGCAATCTAGTCAACTTAAGCATGAGTATTGGATCCACTTAACTGCAACTTCTTATAACTCAAGGATTAGCATTTCGAGGTCATGATGAATCTAAGTCTTCACTTAGTAGGGGTAATTTTCTTCAAACTCTCTCATGGTATACAAAAGTGTGTGATAACATTCGTGATTATGTACTGGAACATGCTCCTCAAAATGATCGAATGACTTCTCCAATGATTCAGAAAGACACTATTACTGCATGTAAGATAGAAACAACTAAAGCTATAATTGAGGAACTAAATGGTGATTACTTTTCCTCGCTAGTTGATGAATCTTTTGATACGTCCCGCAAGGAGGAAATGGCTATTGTCTTACGATATGTTGATAGAATGGGATTTGTGATGGAGCGACTTATTGATGTTGTTCATGTCCAAAATACTAGTGCTTCATCTTTGAAGAGTACAATTGTTAATTTACTTGCTCAACACTCCTTAAGTCTATCATATGTGCGTGGACAATGTTACGATGGGGCAAGCAATATGCAAGGTGAAATTAATAGTCTTAAAATGTTGATTAAGCAAGAAAGTAGATCGGCTCATTCCATCCATTGTTTTGCCCATCAACTCCAACTTACCCTTATTGCGGTTTCTAAGAAATGTCTTCAAGTGGGGGAACTTGTAATCTTGGTTTCAAATATTTTGAATATATTGAGATCTTGTTTTAAGCGTATGGATAAATTTCGAGAATCTCAAAAAGACAGAATTCAAGAGGCATTAGATATGGGTGAGCTTACAATCGGTAGGGGCTTGAATCAAGAACTTGGTCTTTCAAGAGCATGTGATACTCGTTGGGGATCTCACTTTACATCTTTTAACAATTTTATTCTGATGTTTGCCTCTATTCTTGATGCACGTTCTACTGATGAAAGAGCCAAGGCCATGGGATATCTCAGGGCTTGTCAAACATTTGAGGTTGCATTCATGTTACATTTGATAAGGATATTTTAGCAATCACAAATGAGCTCAATAAATGCTTACAAAAAAAAGAGCAAGACATTGCAAAGCCATGCTACTTGTTGAAGTAGCAAAGAAAAGGTTACAAAAGTTAAGGAAAGAGGAATGGGAATCTCTTATTGCTAAGATATCTGCATTTTGTATCAAATATTATATTTTGATACCTTGCTTTGATGAGCTATATGTTAGTTCTTTAAGATCACGTCGTAAACCCGCTGGTTGTACTATCTTACATCATTTATCGGGTTGATGTATTTTGCAAAATTATTGATTGGAAAATTCAAGAACTTAATGAACGTTTTGATGAAGAGACAAATTATTTGCTTCATTTAATTGCTTGTTTGAATCCAATTAACTCATTTTCAAGTTTTGACATCAGGAAAATAATGAGAATGGCTGAATTATATCCTGATGACTTTGATGAATTTAGTATAGGTACTCTTGAGAATCAGCTTGCACGTTATATTATTGATGTTCGTGATAATGATGAAAGATTCTCCTATCTATATGGGCTTTGTGATCTTTTAAAAAGATTAGTTCAAACAAAGAAGCATTCAAATTATCCTCTTGTATTTCGCTTAGTGAAACTTGCTTTGCTTCTACCCGTTGCCACTGCATCTGTTGAAAGAGCTTTTTCGGCGATGAAGTTTATCAAGAATGACTTACGAAGTCGAATGAATGATGAGTTCTTTAGTGGTTGTTTGGTGCCTTATGTAGAAAAAAATGTGTTTGATAGTATTTCTAATGATACTATTATTAAAATATTTCAAGATATGAAACCTCGTCGAGTGCAGTTGTAATCATGTATTTAGTTGTTTTTTGTTGATCTCATTAGTCATTAGGTCCTTGTAACTAACACAAGACTTGTTTTTTGTATTTTTTCTTTTGAAAGTCTTGTTACTATGATTTGTTTATCTTAACACTATCTTTGTGGTGAAAACTGCTCTTTCTATTAATGAAATATGTTAGCATTTCTTTTTTGGTTTTGGTTGGTTAGCTTCATTGTGTATTTGATTTTTAAAATTTTTGAACACCCTTCGCAAATATCCTGCCTCCGCCACTGATCAACACCCTCTCTTTCGAACTATCTGAAACCATCCGTAGAAAAATTTTCAGCACTTATATTAAACAAAGTAAGCCGACAGTAGATAAATTTACTTGGGAAGAGGGACCTAATGGTTCCTTCTCGACGAAGGTTGCCTACAAAATTATCAAGCCCAGTCAAAAGAAGAAGGAAAATGGACTGAATTTTCGTGGTTATGGAAGTTGGATACCTTAAGTAAAATAAAGTCATTCTATGGCTAGTTGTCCACAATAGTTTACCCACCTCCAAAATGTTACATGATAGAAAAAAATCATTACCTCTAGCATTTGCAATATTTTCCAAAACGAAGAAGAAGACATGGAACATATGTTCTTTAATTGCAGGCACTCAAAACCTATTTGGGACCAATTGGAAATTTCATACAAATACCCGGATCAACCTTGCAATGAGCTTACTATGCATAACTGGTTGAAACCCCTTTGCCACAATAAATCCTCTTTCAACAGATTCTTATCTAAAGCAAATATCCTCCCCTTTACCCTTTGGCACATCTGGATTTACAGAAATAATTTCATCTTTAATAACAAAAAATCTCCCCTTCGTTAAGAGTGAAACTGAATTTAAGTTGTTAACAGAGTCTTTCCAGAATCCTAACCCCAGGATGACCATCTACATTAAATAGAAGCCACCTGATCGGGGAATTTATAAATTAAACATAGATGGATCTAGCTTAGGCAACCCCGGAAGGGGTGGCATTGTAGGGGATATCAGAGACTGGGAAAGCAATTAAATTATAGGCTTTAACATGTCCATCCCCCATGCTACAAACATATACATGGAAGGCCTTGCACTTATACAAGGTCTAAAAATAACAATACAACAAAACATTAGGCGACTAGTGGTTGAAACAGATTGCAGTATCTTAGTTAACATGCTTACTAACGATAATGGCCCGTACCAAAATTTGATTACTGATTGCAGATGGATGCTTACTAGAGCAGGCGAGCCTCAGATCACTCACGTCTTCAAAGAAGCAAATGGAGTGGCTGATGTTATGGCAAAACATGGAAGTAACTCGAACTTTTTTGGAAATCCTATGTTGTACTTCTCCCCGCCCCCTTTTGTTGTTTCTGCTTTTGAACTGGACAAGCTAGGAACTTTGTGTCCTAGAAAAGTCCCAATCTGTAATAACTCTTAAAACAGGGCAGAATAAATATCTTTATTATAAAAAAAAGGGTGTTTATTGTTTGACTCAAAATGTTATCGAATGATATTTAAGCAAATCAATCAAATATACAAGAAGGGGTAAATCATAGCCAACCATAATTAATACCGAATTAAGAACTGAAGCAACAAAAATAGTAAATTTAATAGAGATAGCATAGCATTCAGGAAACTTTATTGATCATGAAAATCTGCCCTGCCTCTCCTTGGAAAGGTTCGGGGAGTAGTAGTTCATTTTCCATCCTCTAGATCGGTCCTGCCTCTCCTTGGAAAGGTTTAGGGAATTCGTTTATTCTCATCTTCTAGGGATTTTCTTGGAGAGAAGGGATATTTTTTTCCTTTTCTGAGAATGAGAGAGAGAGAAAGAGAGAGGGAGAGAGAGATAAGGGAGAATGGAGAATGGAGAGTGGAGAAGCCTCTGGCCCGATCTGACTCTTCTTTCCCCTATTTGTAGTGGGAGGTCTCATGCCCATCGTGCCTTATCTTGGTCGACCAGGTCGAGGGGGCGACGTTCCCCTCATAGGAAGGGGAAGTCGACCTCAACATTTGCTTCGTAACTGGTACGGATTGGACGAGGTCGAGTTCGCTAGTCGTTGTTGTAAGGAGTAGACACTTGGGGCGAGGTCGGTACCACGACGGTCGAGTGGTCAGATTTCTGACCAATACAGTTAGTCCCTCCATTCGTGGGGATTGTACCCTATCGACCTCGATGGACGGACTATGTTGGTGACGTAGTCATATTGGGAGTCTGGTTCGTATACCATTCCTTAGTCACACCACGAGTTTCGAGACAGCATAGAGGGTAATCGTCAATACCTTCATACCATCGCGACGGTTTCGAAGACAAAACGGTGGTTGATAAATGGAGCATCGCTTCACGCAAATAGTAATAATGGCGCATAATAGTCATAATGGCATATGTTCCCAAGGATCCGAAGCATTTTTGCGACTGGTCAAATTCTAATGGCGACCGTTGGTTTTCGCGCTTGGGGAATTCGTGCCCTAAAAATTGGTTAAACCTTGCACTTTGTCTTTCATACTTTCTTTTTGCCTATTTTCAAGAGGATTCCCCAAATATTCATCCCTTGGTCAATCTGATCTCTTTCTTTGCCTCTTCTCTCACAATCTTCTTCTAGTTTTCCTATCTTCCCGATAAAAGCCCCTTCCTTCTTCTCTAGATTAATGATGGTGGGAACTTCTTCTCACGACAATCTTTCGGCCATCCCTCCGGTGAATGAGGATCACACTCCGGCGGATGGGGACTTAGACCTGGTGGAGAACGAAGAGGTTCCCTCAGTGGATGAGATTTTGTTCCGTGTGGGAAGGGTGGTGGAAGACTTCAGCACCGACGGCGGCATGGAGTATTCAGACATTGAATCCCTTATGGGGGAGGCTGGAATAAAGGAGTTGAGGGAGCGATGGGGCATCCCCAGCTATGTTGATATAATGCCCGCTAAAAAAATGATAGGGTACAGATAGACCGCCCTTGGTACTGCTCATTCTACGCCTACCCCTTCATTGTGGGGTACACATTGCCGCTCCCGATGCTAGTGGTCGACTTTTGTCGCTACTATGAGGTGTACCCCGCCTAGATTTCTCTGTACTTGTATAAGCTCTTCCTTATGTTCATCAAATACGCGAAGCTAGTAGGTCGTGAAGTCACCTTGAGGCATGTGCTTAGCCTATTCGCCCCCAAAGGATCCGGGGCACTATGATCCACGCACGTCCTCGTGGGTCGAGAGGGCTGGTGGTCGGTATGGACAACCGTACCAACCCCCGCTTTGTTGATAATTTCTTCTTCGTGCGGACCGAATATCTCGTGGTGGACCCGACCGACTTTCCGACGGTGTGGAATTTTGCCCGTAAGTATCTGACTTTGGCTACCGAAATTCATTTCGTTCTTCCTCCCCTTACATCTTGTGTTACCTGTAGACTTATTTCTAATGTTTTGTAGCCGAGAAGGTTCCCCCACCCCTTAGAAGGGATTCGGGAATGGGTAGAGGCCGTCCTGCCCCACACAGCGGGGATTCGCACGTGGGCGTCGTTCCATCTAAAGTTCGGTCGTAGGCCCCTCACAGCTGAGATTGCCTTCTTACTTTCCGACCTTCTTTGTCCATTTCTTATTTTCTGAACTTTATTCATTGTAATTAGGGAGGGTCCGCAGAACCAGGGCCCCTCAGTTGGCATTCCATCGCCCGGGTGCAGTCGCTCGGATTAGTGCGCCGTCTGTAGCTCGTCCTTCATCGAGGGCGGCATCCATGGAATCGGTGGATTTCACTAATCCATCTCGGGTCGTGTCTCGGGATGAAGGCCTATCTGGTACTGTTCGCTCGCGAGCTGAGTCGTCGTCGACCGGGGAGGAAGACGGGCCATCAAAAAGGCGAAGAGTGGGCTTCGAGATGGCTCCCCAGATGGTGATTAATTGGATTCCCCTACGGTCGGCCAGGAGGGAAGTGTTGTAGTAGAGTCTGCTGTAAAAATAGAACATACGGTCGCTGGTTTTCTTGCAAGTCAGAGCCTAGAGGACTCCGCTGCTACTGCACCCCAAACGGAAGTTCCTGCTGCAGATGTCGTAGGGCATCCGGATGTGGTAGATGATCAATCTTTGGGGACTACTTCTGTGACCTTGGTCGAGCTGCCCTCATCCTCGGTAGGTCGTGCCACACCGTCGGCGGCAGAGAAGGGCAGAGTGTGGTGGTTGATGAGTATGAGTCTGAGTTTGACTTGGACCCTGATGACGTTCGAATGTTCGAAGAGGGCATCACCCATTCGGTGGTCAATGCGGAGGGGTTGGCCCGCCTTGTTGATGTTCCTGCAGATATAAACATGTTGGCGTAGAGGGGTGAGTTGGTGGAGCGGTTCAGCCTACTGTGCTCCGAGGCCGAGAATGAGTCCCTGAGGGAGGTTCCGAACGTCGCCGTGATGGAAGAGGTGGTCGTAATGGGCTTGGGGGTATTTTATATCAGACTTTTAATCTGTCGTCCCTTTAGTGCGGAGCGGATGTCTTTATAACTATTCTTTATGTTTTGCAGTCTTATATACTGGAAGTGGAGAATATCCGCAGGGCCAACGTTTGGTCGAGGATCTTTTTACAGATGCTAGGGAAATACCGTCGTTACCGCGATAGGTGCCGCGAGCTGCATGAGCAGTTAAGAAATGATCCTCGCAACCAGGCGTTAGGCGAATGTTGGAGCAGAAAGATCGTGACCTATTAGAAGTGCTGCGTAGCAAGAGTGAGCTCGAGGAGCGAATTCATCTCAAGGACGAGGAGCTCGAAGTGGGGAGGGGGGTCGCCGCAGAGTGTGAGTATCTACAAGGCAAAGTACGGGAACTAAAGCTAGAGATGGAGCAAAGCCGGGCCAGAATTATGGAAATTGAGGCTGAGTGGGGAACGAAGTTGGCTGCCCGGAGGGTCAGGTCGCCGACCTGGAGCGTGCGGAGAGAGATGCATCAATGAAGGTGGCGGCCTTAGAGGCGTCGGTTCGTGTTCAGAAATCTCAAAGAGAGTCGGAGGGCGAGGCTGCGGCCCTTAGGTAGGCGGGGCTTGAGGAGCGAATCGGCGAGATTGATCAGGAGGCCTAGGATTTGTCAAATCGGGTTACTGTTTTGGAGGAAGAGAACCAGCGCATGGGGGCCTTAGCTGGACCGGCTCGTGCCGGCGTTCCCCACCCCCCCAGACTCATTATCTTTGGGTCTATGTCGAAGCCCAGCTCGATATTTATAAGAACCTGCTGGAGGAGGGCACTGTGTTTGAGGAGGTTGTTGAGGTGGCACGCCAAAAAGCTCGTGAAGCCCGAGCCAGCTGCGAATATGATATGGGGACGCCCGAGATCGATGGTGGAACCCACGGTGGCGATGATGATGGCCTTGATGGAGGTGATGATGGCGACGACGGTGCTGGCGCAGAGTGAAAAAAAATAATTCTGTTCTTCTGTGTTGGTCGTTTCCTTTGGTTACGCCGATGGGCGTTTGTTTTTTTTGTTGTCTTTCTCTTTTTTTTTACATTTAACTTCTCGACCGGCTTGGACCGTATGTAAGCGGCGATGGCTCGTATTTCTGGTTCTATTAATAAAGGATTCTTTTTTGCTATTTGCTTTGTGATGGCGTGCTCTTTATCGATTTGCGATCCGACTGTAGGCGGTGGACGGTTATCTTTGCCCGAGTGAGGCCGAACTATGGCGAAGACATTCATCCTGAGCCATAGTTCGAGCGAGGTTGAACTTATACCATTCTAATGGCGAGGCACTTGGCCTGAATCCTATTTAGAGCGACGTCGAACTGTACCGTTTTGACGGCGAAGGCGCTTGGCCTGAGTCCTAGTTCGAGCGAGGTCAAATTGTATTATTTTCATGGCGAAGGCGTTTGGCCTGAGTTACAGTTCGAGCAAGGTCGAACTTATGCTATTTCGATGGCAAAGACACTTATCCTGAGTCCCAGTTCGAGCGAGGTCGAACTGTACTATTTTGATGGCGAAGGCACTTAGCCCGAGTTCCAGTTCGAGAGAGGTCGAACTTATGCTAGTTCGATGGTGAAGGAACTTAGCCTGAGTCCCAGTTCGAGCGAGGTCGAACTGTACTATTTTGATGTCGAAGGCGCTTGGCCTGAGTTCCAGTTCGAGCGAGGTCGAACTTATGCTATTTCGATGGCGAAGGCACTTAGCCTGAGTCCCAGTTCGAGCGAGGTCGAGTTGTCATATTTTGATGGCGAAGTCACTTAGCCTGAGTCCCAGTTCGAGCGAGGTCGAACTGTACTATTTTGATGGCGAAGGCACTTAGCTTGAGTCCCAGTTCGAGCGAGGTCAAACTGTACTATTTTGATGGCGAAGGCGCTTAGCCTGAGTCCCAGTTCGAGCGAGGTTGAACTGTACTATTTTGATGGCGAAGGCACTTAGCCTGAGTCCCAGTTCGAGCGAGGTCGAACTGTACTATTTTGATGACGAAGGCACTTAGCCTGAGTCCCAGTTCGAGCGAGGTCGAACTGTACTATTTTGATGGCGAAGGCGCTTAGCCTGAGTCCTAGTTCGAGCGAGGTCGAACTGTACTATTTTGATGGCGAAGGCGCTTAGCCTGAGTCCCAGATCGAGCGAGGTCGAACTGTACTATTTTGATGGCGAAGGTACTTAGCCCGAGTTCCAGTTCGAGCGAGGTTGAACTTATGCTATTTCGATGGCAAAGGAACTTAGCCTGTATCATATGTCGTGTTCGCGTTACGCTCGTCTGCTTGACCATGACATTTAGATTATTCCAGGTTGATTTTTAATTTCTCTTTTGCGGTGCGTTTGCGCCGGTTTCTGGCCTGACACGGCGGGGAGGATGAGTGGGAGTTACAGCGAGGGAAGGCTTCTCCATCTTCTCTGTTTGGTGTGTTTCCGTCGATTCTTGTTTGAATCGAGCTATCCTCTTAGTGCTTTTCCTTTGATTCGGAAAGTACTAAGAGTTTTCTCTAGGAAATCCCCACAGACGGCTCCAAATTGTTTGATTTAAAATGTTATAGAATGATATTTAAGCAAATCAATCAAATATACAAGAAGGGGTAAATCATAACCAACCATAATTAATACCGAATTAAGAACTGAGGCAGCAAAAATAGTAAATTTAATAGAGATAGCATTCAGGAAACTTTATTGATCATAAAAATCGGCCCTGCCTCTCCTTGGAAAGGTTCAGGGAGTAGTAGTTCATTTTCCATCCTCTAGATCGGTCCTGCCTCTCCTTGAAAAGGTTCAGGGAATTCGTTTATCTCTCATCTTCTAGGGCTTTTCTTGGAGATAAGGGATATTCTTTTCCTTTTCTGAGAGAGAGAGAGGGAGGCAGAGAGAGACAATGGAGAATGGTGAGTGGAGAAGCCTCTGCCCCGATCTGACTCTTCTTTCCCCTATTTGTAGTGGGAGGTCTCATGCCCATCGTGCCCTATCTTGGTCGACCAGGTCGAGGGGGCGACGTTCCCCTCATAGGAAGGGGGGGAGGGGGACGACCTCAACGTTTGTTTCGTAACTGTTACGGATTGGACGAGGTCGAGTTTGCTAGCCATCGCTGTAAGGAGTAGAAACTTGGGGTGGGGTCTATACCACGACGGTCGAGTGGTCAGGTTTTTGACCAATACATTTATGTCATGGATTAAGTTGGACTAAAATAGTCATCATTAAAAGAGTTACTACTTTGTTTTTCGTACAATCTCATGTTAGGTGTTACATGGGGAGTCCGAAACTTTTTTAAAGCTTTTTTGGATAAAAAGCACCTTTTCAATGCTAAAAAAAAGATACACAAATAGGCATTTCGCAGTACTATACTGCGAATTACCTTAACGAAAATTTAGCCGCTAAGGTAATTCGCACTAGAGTACTACGAATTAATAAAAAATTATTTTTTTTAAATAATGCGCAGTAGAGTACTGCGAATCAGTTAAAATAATATTGATTCGCAGTATTCTACTGCGTTTCATTAAAAATATTTTTTTAGATAATTCGCAGTATTATACTGCGAATTAGGTATTTTTTTATTAATTTGGCCCCCACCAATAATCAACTGATATAACAATAATTCAAACACATAAAACGTAGTATTGTAATGTGAATTACTTTAAAAAAAATCTGCACCTTGCCTTTTTTAAAGGCGTTTCAATTTTATGAAAATTCATTCAATACAAACTCGAACTTCCGTTCATACTTCTCTCTTCTTCTTATCAATCATTTTTGTACAATGTCTGAAGAGAAAAAAATAAGGGTTTCATTATATTGGGGGGTGAGGTTGTGCTGGAGAATAACTCTGTGAGGTATAGTTCACCTCCACAGTGTCATGTTAAATTGCTGCTTACTATGGAGTATGATAAATTGGTTTCGTTGTTATGTAAAAAAAAATGAGTGTGAGGAAGCATTCGGTTAACCTTAAAGTAATGGGTAGGTTTCCGTATTCAGTGACTCCGCATGAGTTTGCTTATTATTCTAAATTTAACATCGAGGATGATGAAACTCTTAGAGATTTTTTGCGGACTTCGGATGAATATAAGGAATTTATTGTAATAAAATTATTGGAAATGTACGTCAAGGTGGAAGACATTCCCAATAATGAGGGCATGCATAATAGGGATAACCCCCAGTCATCGGGTGGTTATTCTGGAGCAGTTTTTGCCGGACAGATTGCTGATGTAAGAGCTTGCCTTGATATAAACTTGTCACCACCGGCGAATGAGCAGCTACAAAATAATTTTTCGACTTTATGTAATGCACAAGACGACTAGTAAACTTTAATTTTACTACCCTTTAGCGATGTTTATTTTATGTTTTAATTGGATTTGTATTAACACTTATATTTTTCATAGGGGGTACCGTCCGGATATGAATTTTACAAGTTATGACCCCGTCCCTAGTTGGAATATGCGTAGTTCTGGAGAATTGGAGCACGGTGGACCATCCGGGAGTCATCACCAACAAGAAAATATCCATCATGAAACGTCAAGACAGTACGAATTGTAAGTAAAGTGACATAGCTATATCAAAAGTATTTATGTAGTTGGGTAACTTATCATTTTGTTATTTTTGTGCAGTGAAAACGAGCTTCTTGATGTTCCTGACCTCACACAGTTGCCCATAGACGACGTATTGACTCGTGATTTGGCTGATCTGCAGAGTCAGGAAGATGATAGTGATTATGACAACAATGCGGATGAGTCTGGGGATGACACACCCTTCCATGATGAGGGTGATGATGAGGAAGAAGTAAATGTTGAACCTGAACTGACGAGGGAGCATGTTCCTCCACCTCCCGCTAGACAAAGAGTGTACGAGTCACACGTGCCATTTCATGAGCGGAATATTCCCTACCTTGATAATTTGCAAATTATGCCGAACGTGGATGCCCTCACAAGGTATGATGACGAAATTCGGTCAGCGATGTGGGATGAGTCTAGACCAGATGTTCTGACAAAGGGCATGTATTTCCCCGATAAAGCTCGCCTAATTAGAGCTGTAAAAATCTACAGTATAAGAGAGTGCCGTGAGATGACGGTAAGTGAGTCAACTACAAAGGTATACAAGGCTGTATGTCGGAGGTGGTTTATGGGTGGTCACTGGATGTTGCGTGCCAGCAAGAAGAAATCAGATTTGTGAAAAGTGGGTAAATTTATTAGCGAGCACAGATATGAAATGGACACATTCAATGAGAATCACTTCAACTTGGATGTGGACTTGATTTCCCTTATCTTGATTCCATATTTGGAAGCGTCCATTAGGTTCAAGATTAAAAAGTGTATTACAGCCGTCCATCAGGAGTATGGTTGTACTATAACAAAAAAAAAGGCATATTTCGGTCGCAAACGTGCCTTTGAACTTATTTATGGCAACTGGGATAAGTCTTTTTCAAATCTGCCCAGGTACATGGCCGCACTGCAACACTTTAACCCCGGGACTGTTCTTGAATGGAGGCGTGAGCGGAGTCCAGACAGATCGGAATATATTTTCAACTATGTGTTTTGGTCCAACCAGCAATTGATGGTTTTGTGCATTGTCGTACTGTAATTTCCATATACGGTACTCATATCTATGGAAAGTATGATATTAAGCTTTTGATTGCAGTTGCAGTAGATGCCAACGGACAAATATTTCCACTAGCTTTTGCCATTTGTGCCAATGAAAATGAAGAGACGTGGACGCTTTTTTTGAACCACTTGAAGCAGCACGTTGTCAAATAACGTTCAGGTATTTGTCTAATATATGATCGGCATGGTAGTATTTTAAGTTCTGTACGTCACTTGCCTGAATGGCATGAACCATATGCATACCACCGTTACTGTGTGAGGCACCTGAAGGACAATTTCCAGAAGAAACTTCCTGACAAGGCCTTGCATGACTTAATATGGATGGCTGCAACTGAGGACCAGCAGTGCAAATTCACGAGGCACATGGAAGCTATCTGGCATATAGATCCACGAGCCTATACTTGGTTGATGTGACATGAGCTTCACATATGGACATTGCATGCTGATGGCGGCAGGCGATGGGGATCCCTCACTACAAAAGTGTCGAAGTCATTCAATGGCTTGTTGAATTCTGCCCGTGGATTGCCTATCACTGCCATGGTCCGCATGACATTCAAATAGAGTGCAGAGAGGTTTGTTGAAAGGCATGCAGCTGCATCGGCATTGATGGACAGGGGTGTTGAATTTATGCCAATACCCATGAGAAGATTTGAAAGGTCCAGGAGGCGAGCACAGTGGCATTCATTTCTTCAATACGATCATGAACGGGGTGTTTTTGAAGTTAAGACCGCTATTCGCGGACACCGTGGGAATAATCTACAGATGGTGAATGAAAATAAAAGCTTATGTTCATGTGGGAAATGGACCATCTACCACATGACGTGCGCACATGCGTTGAAGTGCTTTCAACAAGTTGGATATGGGGCAACAAACTATATTGATAGGCAATGCAGTGTTGCTGCATACGTAGACACGTATAGTGGGAAGTTGTATCCATTAGGTGCTGAGCATTATTGACCGTCGGAACCTTTTAAGATGGTATGTAACAAGGAATATTTGCGCAAGCTCCAAGTGCAAAAGAGAACGCGTATACGGAACCAAATGGATGTTGGTGAGTCCGTTTATGCGCGTAAATATGGCATATGCTCGCAAACAGGATACGACCGTCGTAAATGTCCTTCAGCTGGTGTGCGTGGCGGTGGTAATCCGGCTCCTGGTGCAAGTTCGTCGAATGTACCCAACTATCAAGGATACCCATAGTCTTTTGTTCTGGTATTGTTTTTTGTAATACGTGTTTGTACTTGTGTATTTTTGAATGAGTGAAGAAAAATCTATTTAATTGCAGGAAAATATAATATGTAAAGCGTGGTTTGATAGTTTCATATAACAACATAAGCACTTAAACTTAACGTCCACTTCAATTAAAATAAAATTTAGTACAACAAACAAGGAAAATATTACTACAGCACAAACATAGCAGGCCAACATAATAAAAATACATGAAATATGAAAAGTACACTAAACACATAGTAGGGATTGTTTAGTCCCGGTTACCATTTATTCTCCGCTCCAACCACTTAAATCTTACTTCCAGTTGTTCTTTTTCTTCTTCTACCTCTTTCAGTTTCGCCTTCACCTTCGCAAGTTCCCGTTTATATTTTTGTTTACGTTCCTTTTGTGCTTGACAATTCCATTGTGCTTTCCATTTTTCTTCTCCCACCTCCTTCAGTTTTGCCCTCATTTCTGCAATAATTCTATCGCTTTCTCTTTGCATCTCAAGTTGGCGTAAATTCTGATTATGAAGAAAGTACAGTTGTTCTTTGTAGTACTCCTGGTAACATGGTTCATCAACTCATTCCTCAAACTCACACATAGGTTCGCCAGGAACCTTGTAAAACTGGTTCAAACAGTGCCAGTAGCGGCGGCCAGCTTCACCACCGTCCCAACAATCTTGCATCATGTATGATTTTCTACAGTAGCACTTTGGTGCACGAAGAGGTTGAGCCATATCTACTTTTAATGAAATGTTTGCTTGTAGTAATTTTTGAACACACAAAATAACTATA
Organism: Nicotiana glauca; assembly: GCA_026770625.1. NCBI lineage: Eukaryota > Viridiplantae > Streptophyta > Magnoliopsida > Solanales > Solanaceae > Nicotiana > Nicotiana glauca. The sequence continues at coordinate 168,916 of MU714002.1, read as the reverse complement.
ATGAGCCCGTTATTTATAGGCGAGACAAAATAATTAATTCGCAGTATGGTACTGTATTTTATAGAGTTGTCTTGTTGTTCTGAAAAAGGTAAAAACCATGTGAAAAAGTTATTGTCTTGCAAAAAAAATTAATAATTAATTCGCAGTATAGTACCACGTGTTATTGAGTTGTCTTGTCGTTCTGAAAAAGATGTAAATTATTTCGCAGTATAGTAAAAACTGTGCATCTCCGGTCACCACCGCTCTACCAACGTCGTGATAAGAGACAATCGAGATGCATTCGTCCAAGCTAAAAAATAGTATAGAAGCCCGTAGCCTGTAAGCGCGCGACTACGCAGGCATGAAAAGGATGCTCCGCTATGAATTCCCACAAATCATCAGGTCTCCTGGGGCGGAGAGTCTGCTCTGATAGCTGTCCCTCCCATGCATAGGAGGACCTATGGTCGCCCTGCAACACTAACAGCTGATCCTCGGCAGGTCCAGGATGCGCAGGCGGCGGAAAGGCCATGTCGTCTACTATAATTTAAACAAAATTAATTGTGTTTGTTAGTTTAATAAATTAAATAATTATTTTTAATATTGGACTGAGTAATTGTCTATGGGTTCGAGGCTCAATATTTGAGGCCCGGTAGCACCAAACTATCCTTAATTATTATGTGTGTCATTTTCAATATTTTTTTAGAAATTTGTTTGTTTAATAAATTAAATTAAAAATTCTTGAATTAGATTTAATAATTACGTATATCCTTCGAGGCTCGATATTTGAGGTCCGGTAGCACCAAGCTATCCTTAATTAATATGCGTGTCATTTTTAATATTTTTATAATTTTGTTAGCTTAATAAATTAAATAATTAATTATGTTTAACATTGGACTGAATAATTATGTATGGGTTTCAGGCTCGATTTTTGAGGACCGGTAGCACCGAGTTATCCTTAATTATTATGTGTGTCAATTTCAATATTTTTATAATTTTGTTAGCTTAATAAATTAAATAATTAATTATGTTTAGTATTGGACTGAATAATTATGTATGGGTTCCATGCTCGATTTTTTAGGCCCGGTAGTACCGAGTTATCCTTAATTATTGTGTGTATCAATTTTAATATTTTTTATAATTTTGTTAGCTTAATAAATTAAATAATTAATTATGTTTAGTATTGGACTGAATAATTATGTATGGGTTCCAGGCTCAATTTTTTAGGTCAGGTAGCACCGAGTTATCCTTAATTATTATGCGTATCAATTTCAATATTTTTAGAATTTTGTTAGCTTAATAAATTAAATTAAAAATTATTGAATTGGACTGAATAATTATGTATGGGTTCCAGGCTCGATATTGGAGTTAATTTTACAACATATATTATTTTGTTATTTTTGTAAATTTATTGTTATAAATTAAATAATTAATTTTGTATAGTGTAATCTAAAAGGCACTACTATTTTACTACGCTAAAAGACTCTATATTTTACTACGCTAAAAGAGTATTTATTTTACTAAGCTAAAAGGTCACTATTACATATAAAAACGACTAACATAAAATACAAATACGAACAACAAACAAAATAAATAATATTAATTTTTTATTTAATCAAATAAAAACATAACATTAACAATACAAATAATTTATCAAATTTTAATAATTTTTTTACCAAAGCTAATAAATCAATTCGGGTATAAATAAGATATAAATTTAAACACAAACATAACATAAATTAACATGGAAACACATTAAACAATACAAATATGCATGTACTATACGAGTTTCGAC
>MU714002.1:144677-159112 GCA_026770625.1 Nicotiana glauca | reverse complement strand
GCGTTCGCGGCCTTAGGCTCGCGTTCGCGTACCTTCCCCTGATTCCTTCTCTGCGTTCGCGATTGAGTCCACGTGTTCGCGAAGCTTCAGGCCGCCCTTCATCGCGTGATGCCAAACGCGTTTGCGTAGGCCAATTTTTTGGGCACCCAATATTTTCTCTTCGCGTTCGCATCCCTTGTCCGCGAACGCGATGCTTAAATTGGCGAAGTTAGTATTTTGGCAATTTTCGGTTGGTAGATGAGATTTTGATCTAAGGGTCAGAATTGAATTTCGAGAGTTTCTGTAGCTTCGTTAGGTGATTTGGGATGTGTATGCAAAATTTCAGGTCATTCGTAGATGTTTTGGTTGTGTTTTTGATCAAATGCGTGTTTCAGAAGTTTTAGAGGAACTTAGGCTTGAATCCGATGTAATTTGATGGATTTGGTGTTGTTTGATGTGTGTTGAAGGTTGGAACAAGTTTGAATGGTGTTTTAGGGTGCGTGGGTGCTTTTGGTTGAGGACCCGGGGGCCTCGGGGTGATTTCGGATCGCTAACGGGATGAGTTTGGACTTGTGTTTTAGCAGAAAATCTGTTGCTTCTAGTATTTCCGCATGTGCGGAATTGAAACCGCAGAAATGGTAACGCAGATGCGAAAGGGACAGGTGTAGGTGCGATTTTAAGGAGGGGTGCCTGGAATCGCAGGTGCGGTATGGGAGCCGCATCTGCGGAGTCGCAGATGCAACTTTTAGACCGCAGATGCGGTACATGGGGCCTAGGTGATTTCCGCAGAAGCGAAAGGAGACCGCAGAAGCGGATCCCGCAGATGCGGGATTGGACCGCAGAAGCGGATTATGGGCATAAGAGAATTTCCACAGAAGCGGAAGGTGACCGCAGATGCGGAAGCTGCAGATACGGGATTTTGACCGCAGATGCGGTAATGACTGGACGGGAGGGTTTTTAAATTCATTTTGTTCTGCGAGTCTAAGTTAATTTTTACCATTGTTGAGCATCCTTGAGAGCTTTTGGACGGGAATTGAAGAGGGTTTCGACTGGGATTGAGTAGAGGTGAGTCCTATGATCTAAAAACATGATTTAATTGTAGAATCAACCTAGAAATTTATGAAAATTTATCAAAAAGGGGGAAGAAATAGGGCTTGAATTTTGATGAGCTCGGATTTGGGAGTTTTTGGTATGTATAGACTCGTGGCAAGATAAGGAACCCATTGATGTGAAAATTTCTTATTTTTGAGACTTTTGTTATTTTTAGATTCTTTTCGATTGGGTTATGTTCCCTTAGCCTATTGTGACATATTCGTTGTGGTTTTGGTCAGATTCGACGCGCGAGGAGGTTGATTTGCGAGGCAAGGGCATAGCGAGCTAGAGATTTGGCTGGCTTGAGGTGAGTAATGATAGTAAATGATGTCCTGAAGGTGGTTTGAAACCCCGGATTGCACAACGTAATGCTATATTAAGGTGAAACACGCGCTTAATGACGAGCGCGGGGGTGTTTACTACTGGGGATTGTGACTTGGTCCGTCCCGATTGATATTTTTACCGTGTATTTGATTGAGATGTGTTTGTTATCAACATGAATTGGGCTTATTGCAATATTTTGGGCTTCATGCCGACTACTTAAACCCTTCTTAGACTTTTATCACTGTTTCCTCACTATTTTGATATACTACTTGAACTCAGTCCTATTGAATGATATTGTTTTACAAACTTAGCCAGTTTATTTAAATTTGAGACTTAAATGATATTTCCACTGTTGTTTGGGCTGAGCATTACTTTTTTATTGATGCCCGAGGGGCTTGTGATGATTTCTGGACTGAGAGAGGACGAGGGCCATATGTGAGGATATGCTGAGTGATATGAGATGCTTTATATGCCACGAGGTGGCTTGAGTGATGTGAGGCTGAGTACCGAGTGATGATGCCACGAGGTAGCTTGATTTAGCGCTTGGGCCATAAGGGGCCCCTCCGGAGTCTGCACACCCATAGTGAGCGCGGGGACCCATATGATCTGAGAGTGAGCCCGTGCTGGGTGACTAAGAGTGAGCCCCAGGGGCTGATACTATGCTGAGTGATTGATACTGGGCCCGAGGGGCATATTACTACTCACTATTTACTTGTTGGTTTACCTGATTTTCCTATTTTTAAAGGGAGATTTCATTTGATTCTTCACGATTTTACTGCTTTAAGTGATTTACTGCCTGATATAGAATTGCTTTATGCCTTTATGTGTTTTTATGCCTTCAGTTATTATTTATTATTATTGCTCACTGGGTCGGAGTACTCACATTTCTCCCTGCACCATGTGTGCATATTGAGGCATAGCAGAGTCCGCGCCTGAGCGCTGATTTCCTTCCAGACCAGGCAGCGAGTTGGAGTTACGAGGTAGCTGTTGACGTCCGCAGCCCCTTGTCTCCCATGTCCTTTATCATTTATGTTTTATTCAGACTATTGTAGCGGATTTCATACTCTGTAGACTTATAACAAACTCTGTAGTAGCTCATGACATGTGACACCCCAGTTTGGGCTGTGTCGGGATGGTTTCCTTTGTTATTATCGTTGTCTCCGCATTTATGATTGTCTTACACGTGTTTTGGATTTGTTAATGTTAATTATATTTTTAAAAGAGGTTTTTGCGTTGTTTTGGCTGGCCTTGTCTTCACGAGAGGCGCCATCACGGTCGGGTTTGGGAATTGGGTCGTGACAAGTTGGTATTAGAGCCTAGGTTACTAGGTCTCGCGAGTCATGAGCTGGTTTAGTAGAGTCTCGTGGATCGGTACGGAGACGTCTGTACTTATCATCGGGAGGTTGCAGAACCTTTAGGAAAAACTGCACATTCTTGAAATTCTTGCCGTGCGAACTTGTTGATCCGAGTACTAAATTTCTCTTTATTCTATTCTCTCACAGATGGTGAGGACTTGCGCTACCGGACGTGGCGGACGACCACCAGTACCAACCACTGAGGCAACCAGAGGTCGTGGAAGCGGTCGTGGTCTTGGCAGAGGCAGAGTATCAAGGGCAGCATCTGTTGATCCACCAGCTGCCCCAGCTCCGGATCAGACTCTAGCAGTACCAGTTTAGGCACCAGTTGTGCCCATCGTGATTCCGGGTCTTCAGGAGACCTTGGCACAGATCTTGACAGTTTGCACTGGCCTGGCTCAGGCAGTTTCAGCCACCACAGCAACAGCTACTTCGCAGGCCGGGGGAGGCAATCAGACCCCCGCTACTCGCACACCTGAGCAGGTAGTGCAGGGATTACAGACTCCAGAGGCACCTCCAGCTCAGCCAGTTGCACCAGTGTAGGAGTTCAGGGTTCCGGCTATGCCTAAGGATGGGCAGCGTCACCTTGAGAGGTTTGGTAGACTCCAGCCTCCGACGTTCAGTGGTGCAGAGGGCGAGGATGCCCAGGGTTTTCTTGACAGGTGTCAGTGGATGCTCTGTACCGCAGGGATTCTTGAGTCTAGTGGTGTGGCATTTACCACCTTTCAATTTACTGGGGCTGCCTTCACTTGGTGGGAGGCGTATGAGAGGTGTAGGCCGGCTAGTGCAGCGCCTTTGACTTGGCAGGAGTTCTCCACTCTCTTCTTGGAGAAGTATGTACCGCATTCCCGCAGAGAGGAGCAGCGCAAGCAATTTGAGTGGCTACAACAGGGAGATATGAGTGTGTCTCAGTATGAGATGAGGTTTTCAGAGTTGGCTCGTCATGCTGTTTGGATGGTTCTGACTGATCGTGAGCGGATCAGGTGATTAGTTGATAGTCTTAACTACCATCTCTGTGTTCTTATGACTAGAGAGAGAGTATTGGTGCTACATTTGAGGAGGTGGTTGATATAACTCGAGAGATTAAGGCGATTCATCGTTAGGATCAAGAGGAAAGAGAGGCCAAGAGGCCTCGAGGTTCTGGCAGTTACAGTGGCGCTCATTTGAGGGGCCAGTTCCAGCATGGTGGGCGTCGTTCCTTCAGGCCCGCTCAATCAGCCCGTCCCGAGTATCGTTGGGCATCTTTAGGTCGTGGTTATCATGGTTCTCAGCAGGGTCAGCCTTCACTCTGCGCTCTTCCAGCATAGAGTTCATCTCGTGCCCCGTCTGTTCAGGATTCTTCTAGGCCGAGTGCGTCAGCTAGTCACTCCGGCATGAGGGGTTCCCTTCAGTCCCATTCTCCAGCACCTGGGAGTTCTTTTGAGTGTGGAGAGTTTGGGCATGTGTGGAGGCAGTGTCCTCATCGTGCTACTAGCTCATCTCAGCAGAGGGGTTAGCCCACGTCTTCTGGTCCAGTTTCTTTAGCACCCACCCAGCTAGCTAGGGGTGAGGTTCAGGCAGCCAGGGGTCGCCCTAGAGGTGGAGGTCGATCAGGCGGTGGTCAGGCTCGTTTTTATGCTCTTCCAGGCAGGACAGATGCCATTACTTCAGATGTTGTCATTACAGGTATTATCTCAGTTTGCCACAGAGATACCTCAGTCTTATCCCGATTCCACCTATTCTTATGTGTCCTCATATTTTGCTTATTATTTGGGTACGTCCTGAGGGTGTCTTGTTTTACATGTTCATGTATCTACCCCGTTAGGCGATACTATTATTGTAGACCATGTGTACCGGTCATGTTTGGTGACTATTGGGGGTCTGGAGACCCGAGTTGATCTATTGTTATTGAGCATGGTGGATTTTGACGTTATTTTGGGCATGGACTGGTTATCTTCGTATCATGCTATTCTATACTGTCATGCTAAGACAGTCACTTCGACGATACCGGGTGTACCGAGGATCGAGTGGCGTGGTGTGACTGATTATGTTCCTAGCAGAGTGATTTCATTCTTAAAGGCCCATCGTATGGTTGGGAAGGGTTGCCTTTCATATTTGGCATTTGTAAGGGATGTTGGAGCCGAGAATCCTAGCATTGATTATGTTCCAGTTGTGAGGGAGTTTCCTAATGTATTTCCTGCAGACCTGCCGGGCATACCACCAGATAGGGATATTGATTTTGGTATTGACCTGGTACCGGGCACTCAGCCCATTTCCATTCCGCCATGTCGTATGGCACCAACAGAGCTCAAAGAATTGAAGGATCAGCTTCAGGAACTCCTAGATGAGGGCTTCATTCGGCCTAGCGTGTCACCGTGGGGTACACCTGTTCTGTTTGTGAAGAAGAAGGATGGCACCATGAGAATGTGCATTGACTACAGGCAATTGAACAAAGTGACAGTGAAGAACAAGTATCCTCTGCCTTGGATTGATGATTTACTTAACCAGCTTCAGAGAGCGAGGGTGTTCTCCAAGATTGATCTTCGTTCGGGTTATCACCAGTTGAAGATTACGGATTCAAATATTATTAAGACTGCCTTCAGGACTAGATATGGACACTATGAGTTTCTTGTTATGTCTTTTGGGCTAACTAATGCCCCAGCAGCGTTCATGCATTTGATGAACAGTGTATTTCGGCCTTATCTGGATTCGTTCGTAATTGTTTTCATTGATGATATTCTGGTGTACTTGCGTAGTCAGGAGGAGCACGCGTAGCATTTGCGAGTTGTATTGTAGAGATTGAGGGAGGATAAGCTTTATGCAAAGTTCTCCAAATGTGAGTTTTGGATCAGTTCAGTGGCTTTCTTGGGACACGTGGTGTCCATCGAGGGTATTCAGGTTGACCCGAAGAAGATAGAGGCAGTTCAGAGTTGGCCTAGACGGTCCTCAGCCACAGAGATTCGTAGCTTCCTTGGTTTGGCAGGTTATTATCGCCGGTTTGTTCCGGGATTTTCCTCTATAGCATCTCCCTTAACCAAGTTGACTCAGAAAGGTGCTCCATTTGTATAGTCGGACGAGTGCGAGGAGAGCTTTCAGAAGCTCAAGACAACTTTGACCACAACTCCAGTATTGGTCTTTCCATTAGCTTCAGGTTCTTATACTATATATTGTGATGCTTTGAGAGTTGGGGTTGGATGTGTATTGATGTAGGAGGGTAGGGTTATTGCTTATGCTTCTCGTCAGTTGAAGCCCCACGAGAAGACCTACCATGTACATGATTTGGAGTTGGCTGCCATAGTTCATGCCTTGTAGATTTGGAGTCACTACTTGTATGGCGTATATTGTGAGGTATTCACTAATCATCGCAGGTGAGGTATTCACTAATCATCGCAGTCTTCAACATTTGTTCAAGCAAAAGGATCTTAATTGGAGGCAGCGGAGGTGGCTAGAGTTACTTAAGGGTTATGATATTACCATTCTATATCACCCGGGGAAGGCTAATATAGTGGCTGATGCTTTGAGCCGAAAGGCAGTGAGTATGGGGAGTTTGGCGTATATTCCAGTTGGGGAGAGGCCCTTTGTAGTTGATGTTCAGGCCTTGGCCAATCGGTTTGTGAGACTAGATATTTCGGAGCCTAGTCGAGTGTTGGCTTGTGTGGTTCCTCGATCTTCCTTGTATGAACGCATCAGAGAGCGTCAGTATGATGATCCGCATTTACTTGTCCTCAAGGACAGGGTGCAGCATGATGATGCCAGAGACGTGACCATTGGTGAGGATGGTGTGTTGAAGATGCAGGGCCGGATTTGCGTGCCCAATGTGGATGGGCTTCGGGAGTTGATATTGGAGAAGGCCCATAGCTCGCGGTACTCCATTCATCCGGGTGCCGTGAATATGTATCAGGATTTGAGGCAGCACTATTGGTGGAGAAGAATGAAGAAAGATATTGTAGGATTTTTGGCTCAGTGTCTCAACAGTCAACAGGTGAAATATGAGCATCAGAGACCGGGTGGCGTGCTTCAGTGGATGATTATTCCCGAGTGGAAGTGGGAGATGGTCACTATGGATTTTGTGAGTGGTCTTCCTCGGACTTTGAAGAAGTTCAATTTGATTTGGGTGATTATGGATCGGTTGACCACGTACGCGCACTTCATTCCGATATGTACTACCTATTCTTCGGAGCGGCTGGCAGGGATTTTTATCTGGGAGATTGTTCGATTGCATGGTGTTCCAGTGCCTATTATCTCATATAGAGGTACTCAGTTTACTTCTTTGTTCTGGAGGATATTTCAGTGAGAGTTGGGTACACAGGTGGAGTTGAGCACAATATTTCATCCTCAGATGGACGAGCAGTCCGAGCGTACTATTCAGATATTGGAGGACATGTTGCATGCCTGTGTTATTGATTTTGGAGGTTCTTGGGATGAGTTTTTTCCGGTTGCATAGTTTGCCTACAACAACAGTTATCTGTCGAGCATTCAGATGGCTCCGTATGAAGAGTTGTATGGAAGGCGGTGTAGATCTCCAGTTGGATGTCGAACCCGGCGAGGCTAGGCTATTGGGGACAGATTTGGTTCAGGATGTCTTAGAGAAGGTGAAGCTGATTCAGGAGAGGCTTCATACAGCACAGTCGCGTCAGAAGAGTTATGCGGACCGGAAGATTTGAGATGTGTCTTATATGGTTGGCCAGAAGGTCTTGCTGAAGGTATCGCCCATGAAGGGTGTTATGCGGTTTGGAAAGAAAGGGAAGTTGAGTCTGCGGTTTATTAGACCTTTTGAGGTACTTAGGAGGATTGGAGAGGTGGCTTATATGCTTGTCTTGCCACCCAGCTTGTCAGGCGTGCATCCGGTATTTCACGTTTCTATGCTCCGGAAGTATGTTGGGGACCCATCCCATGTTTTGCATTTTAGCACGGTTCAGTTGGATGATGATTTGACTTATGATGTACAGCCAGCAGCCATTGTGGATCGTCAGGTTTGGAAGCTGAGGTCAAAGGATGTTACGTCTGTAAAAGTGCAGTGGAGAGATCGGTCAGTAGAGGAAGCTACTTGGTAAACCGAGCAGGATATGCGGAGCAGATACCCTCATCTATTTGAGGCTTCAGGTATGTTTCTTGACTCGCTCGAGGACAAGCGTTTGTTTTAGTTGGGGAGGATGTGATGACCTGACCCGTCATCTCATGAGTTACCGCTTCGTTTTCCCCATTCTCAGCTTCTTTATGCTTCATTATCTGTATCTTATGTGATCGAGTTAGTTCGGAGAGGTTTTGGTAGGAAATGAGACATTTAGTCTCTTTAAGGAAGGGTTGGTTTGGAAAAGTCAATCGGATGTTGACTTATGAGTTAGATGACTCGAATGTGGTTTCCGGTGATTCGGTTAGATTTGGGGAATGAATTTTGACTTAGAAGTGTGTTCGGAAGTGAATTTGGAGGTCCGGTGTAGAATTAGGCTTGAATTGGCGAAGTTAGTATTTTGGCGATTTTCGGTTGGTTGGTGAGATTTTGATCCGAGGGTCAGAATGGAATTCTGAGAGTTGTTGTAGTCTCGTTAGGTGATTTTGGATGTGTGTGCAAAATTTTAGGTCATTCGGAGATGTTTTGGTCGGGTTTTTTATCAAATGCGTGTTCGGAAGTTTTAGAGGAACTTAGGCTTGAATCCGATGTAATTTGATGGATTTGGTGTTTTTTGATGTGTTTTGAGGATTGGAACAAGTTTGAATGGTGTTTTAGGGTGCGTGGGGTGCTTTTGGTCGAGGTCCCAGGGGCCTCGGTGATTTCGGATGGTTAACAGGATGAGTTTGGACTTGTGTTTTAGCAGAAAATCTTATGCTTTTGGTATTTCCGCATCTGTGGAATTGGGACCGCAGAAGCGGTAACGCAGATGGGAAGGGAGAGTCGCAGGTGCGGTTTTAAGGACGGGTGCCTAGAATTGCAGGTGTGGTATGGGAGTCGCAGATGCGACTTTTAGACCGCAGATGCGGTATATGGGGCCTAGGTGATTTCTGCAGAAGCGGAAGGAGACCGCAGAAGCGAAACCCGCAGATGCAGGATTGGACCACAGAAGCGGATTATGGGCATAAGATAATTTTCGCAGAAGCGGAAGGTGACCGCAGATGCGGAAGCCGCAGATGCGGTAATGACTGGACATAAGGGTTTTTAAATTTATATTGTTCCTCGAGTCTAAGTTAATTTTCACCATTGTTGAGCATCCTTCAGAGCTTTTGGACGGGAATTGAAGAGGGTTTTGATTGGGATTGATTGGATGTGAGTCCTATGATCTAAAAACATGATTTAATTGTATAATCAACCTAGAAATTTATGAAAATTTATTAAAAAGGGGGAAGAACTAGGGCTTGAGTTTTGATATTTAAAATTGGGTTTTGATGAGTCATTTGAGCTCGGATTTGGGGGTTCTTAGTATGTATAGACTCGTGGCGAGATAAGGAACCCGTTAATGTGAAAATTTTTGAATTTCGAGAAGTGGGCCTGGGGCTCGGGTTTTGCTGATTTCGATACTTTTGCTATTTTTCGATTCTTTTCGATTGGGTTATGTTCCCTTAGCCTATTGTCACGTATTCGTTCTGGTTTTGGTCAGATTCGACACGTGATGGGGCTGATTTGCGAGGCAAGGGCATAGCGAGTTAGAGATTTGGCCGCCTTGAGGTGAGTAGTGATAGTAAATAATGTCCTAAGGGTTTTAAACCCCGGATTGCACAACGTAGTGCTATCTTGAGGTGAAACACGCGTTTAATGACGAGCACGGGGGATGTTTACTACTAGGGATTGTGACTTGGTCCGTCCCGATTGATATTTTTACCGCGTATTTGACTGAGATGTGTTTGTTATCAACATGAATTGGTGCTTATTGCCATATTTTGGGCTTCATGCCGACTACTTAAATCCTTCGTAGACTTTTATCACTGTTTCCTCACTATTTTGATATACTACTTGAACTCAGTCCTATTGAATGGTATTGTTTTACAAACTCAGCCACTTTATTTGAATTTGAAACTTAAATGACATTTCCACTGTTGTTTGGGCTGAGAATTGTTGATACCCAATTTTTTCCTATGTATTCTTATACCCAAAATATTTTCAAAATAGTATATATAAGTACACCAAAGGGTTTTGGCATTTTAATGATTTTTAAACATATTTATTGCCTATTTTTATATCATAAAATCCGATAATTATTCCAAAAACTATCATTTTGGTGGGCAATTTATTTTTATTCTCATATTTACATCAAAGTATAGCTAACATGATTTTTGTATATTTTTACAAGTTCGTTTGGTATTTTTTAAAACTAAATTGCATATAATTGAAATACTAGCCTCTTTAAGATTTTATAGTATTTTATAATTATAAAATTGGTTCCAGTATTTTTAAATTAATATTTATATATTATTAACTGATTCAGTAGCTTTAATTTAATTTCAAAATCACTTCTATCATTTTATAAAAATAAAAGGGAAAACTGGCTATTTAAGTTTTGGCCTCATTTCATTTCAATTATAACCCCAATTCCATTTCAATTTTAGCCTAAAATCAACCCAATTTCAAACCCAATTGGACAGGCCCCAATTCTAAACCTGACCCCCCGATCCAACTATTTAACTCGCTCGGATTTCTTTAAATCCCGGTCGTTGATCCTTTTGATCAACGGTCACGATCAACCCTTTCTTTTTTAATTCCGCCTAACCCAACCCTAATCCTCATTTCTCTTCAGCAGCTGCCTCTGAAACCCCATCTCCTCTCAAACTCTCTCGAAGGGTTTCGAAACCCTAGCCCCTCTCACCTTTCTCCGACAATAATCTCACTAGAATCCATGGCTTCCCAGGCCACGGATGACCTGTACTCACCTTCCTTCACCCTTAAACCATGGGTGTTCGAGATTTCGAGGTCTGACCTCGACGGCGTCCATTCAGATCCTCTACAGATCCGTGGTTCTATGGCCTCTCCGGCCTTGCTCCGGCGTGTTCAAGCTTCAGGAGCCTATATCTGTCCATCTCCGACTCGAGACCAGACTTTCTTCCAAGCCTTCTCATTTTTAGGGTTTCTCTGAAACTCTAAAGCTATTCGAGGTTTTTCTCTAGATGTTTTCTTAGATTTTTCCTATATCTGTGCTATATTCGACGTTTTAAGCTTTTTCTCCAATTCTCCTTTCAAAATTAGTTCATTTCCAATTTAGGGTTTCTGAAAAGTCTTAAAATAATTTCTATTTCTTCTTCTTCTTTTCTTTGTGTGAATATGTCTGTGCCATGTTCTTATGTTCCCTCTTCCAACTCGCATGTTCTTTTTCTCTTGTGTTCTTATGTTTGTCGTGTTATGTATGTTCTTTTATTTTTGTGCTCTATTCTTTCTTCTATTGGTTTCTATAGCATGCTTTTGCATGTCTATCTTATGTGTCCCTTTACTGTATTTTTTTAACTGAGCTTTTAATCCTTGTTTGCCTTTACTGGACCTTTGTTTGAACTCTAAGCATGTTTCATCTACTGTTTCCCTAAGCTTACATCGCATCTTCTCTCCTGAACTTGTTTGAGTGACAAGCTTTGCTTAAACGTGTTCCCTGTGTTTCAAATTGGTTTCTACATTCTATTTGCCTTGAACCTGCTACGCTATTTGTTTGTTTTCTCAAAAGTCTCTGGAAAAGACTACTAAGCCTGTTCTAGTTGTTGTCATCTCGTCTATACATGTGATTCGAGTCGGAAACCCTAGTATTTGGGGGTTTTTTTGGGCAGGCTTGACTTTGTGTTTGGGCTAATATTCTATTTAGGACCCTTGACTCTCTCAGACTCATCCTGAGTCTATGAACTAAACCTTCTTTGTTATGACTCTAAATTTTTCTACACTAGTCTCTCTCTTGTTTTACATGTCTGTATGCTTTATATATGATAAACTTTTCTTTTAAAAGGCCTTTTGCCAACTTGTGATTGATTCCGAATTCCTTTGTATAAGGTTTGATTGAGTGTTACTGATTTTCTCTAAATTAAACTCCTCTCCACCTATCCTAGTTGGATTCATGCGTACCAAACCTCAGCTCCTAATTTTACTGGCTGTTGATTGATTGCCTTTCCTTGTTTATAAATTTCTATGTATTTACCCTCATTATACTGCTTTGGAAAAAATTTCGAACCCAAACCCTTTCCTTAATATTCTGCTCGTTTGAAAATTAAATCCCTTGACTGAAGGGAGATTGTATGAGATTGATTTCAAGGTTATTTATTACCTTTTTCTGCACTATAAAAGGAGGCTACCCTTCTTCATTTTGGAACACCTACACTTTCCCAGACTAAGACTCTCGAGTTACACTCTTACACACATTAAGCATTATGCCTCCCTCTCTTCTTCTCTTTTATTCTCCTCTTTATTTTTTGAAATATCTTTGAGTTCTCTTCGAACTTCCAAGTGTTCTGCTGAAACCTGAGTTTGTTCCTGCTGATTTCCTGCTGTCTGCTTGCTCTGTTATTCTGCTTATTCTTACTTTGCAACTGGTATGTTCCTTTTAGTTTAAATAATGCTCCTCCATTATGTGTTTACATCCTAATGCTGTTATGCTTTCCTTCATTCTGTTGCTGCAACTTTGTTACAACTTCTTTTATGTGAACTCCCTTTCCCTTTCCCCTTTGTGTGTGAGTTGTGGTTCAAGCCATAGCAGCACCTTAACATTTCTGTCTATGACTCTGAACTGGGTTCTTTGAACCCCTAACTCAATCAATTCCCACTCCCCTTTCCCCTTTGTGTGTTTGAGCCTTGGAATTGAGTCTGATAGTGTCTTAATCACTATCCACACTTAGGTCTGACCCTCAAAGGTCTGCTCCTAACTTGTTTAACCTAAACAAGTGGTCAGGGGTTTGCCAACCTACCTTATGGCTAGGTATGACCACCACCTGTCATGGCTCCCTAATTCCCTTTCACTTTGCACCTATTTCTAGCTATAAGGTCTGCCCCTCTCTTGCAAGCCATGCTTTGGGACCCCTGAGCTCCCTCTGAACTTGGATGCCTGAGAGCTGGCTCTTCCACACTGCACTATTCTAATTCTGATGATATCCTGGTGTAAGCAATGCCTGGAATCTCTGAGATTCCTCGGAACTTTGAAACACCTTGGATAAAGAGAAGGTTTTGGAAATCTGGATCCCGGAGTTGGTTAAATACATATTATTGGACATCAAGATTGAATTAGGCTGCTTGGATCCAGCTGTTAGCTTTTGATTTATCTTTAATTTCCAGTTCGATTTATTGAGTTCTAATAATTTTGTATGAAACTTGGGGAATATAGTAAAAGGGTGTGGGAGGGGTCTTTACTTTCTTGCATCCAAAGGGTAGAAATCATGATTTAGGACTTTACTTTTTTAATCAAACTTGAAATCCTACCTATAGGGGCTTTAATACTGATTTCATCACATAGAGACCATGCATATAGGATTTAACACTTAACTCACCGAGAAAGCATGTTTATAGGATTTAATCCTCATATTCTGTAACTATGCATCACGAGTGTAAATTCCCTAAAAATTGATAGTTATCATGCCTATAGGATATGCATATTCATTAGGCAAATTTAGGAAGCATCTTTTCACAAGTTCATTAACAAGTGCTAAAAAACATAGATATCATGCCTATAGGATTTTTGCATCAAACTCTTTGGCTCTTTAAAAGTAGTAATAATTGGTTAATTGGTTCCTAAACGCCTAACTTAGTAACGTTTTCAAAACTTTAACCTTTGATAAAACTCTTTTAAACCAGTGAGTATTTGTCCCAAAAATCGAGTTTTCTTCAAATTTGCATATCTTTTTCTAACACAACTTCTCTAATATTCTGCCTAAATGCATTTCTTTTCAAAACGATCCCTGAACTCGTTGTTTAAATCAGCTTCGCAATTTAATCTTTAAAGTTTGTCTCTTCTGGATTTCAATAATTACTCTTTCTGCATGTGCAATTAAAACAGTCCTCCGACCCTTTTTGAAATGTATTTGCTGTCCTAAGTCTGTAGTCCCTTTTTTTTCTTTTTAAAAAAAACCCTCTGCATTAGTTACCTTCTACAAATCAGTGTTTTTCTGTAAATACTTTAATATCCGACAACTGCATCCAAGTTGCTTAATGCATACTTTCTGTCTAAATCTATGTGTTGAACCAGTCCGCTCACTGCGTAATTTTAATCTAAGATCCAAACCCGTATTTGTTAAGGCATGCTAAACTAAATGATTGTTTGATTTCTGGGGTTAATTTGAGCCTTGTATGACTGTTTGTTCTCCCTTTTTACTTGCTACTTGTTTTGAATGTCACAACTAGAATTTTATCCTTTAAAACTCCATAAAGGCCCCATCTTTTTCTTCCCTTTTAGGATTAGAAGTCCTAACACCCCGGGACTGATAGTTTGGGACGAGTAATAGCATGCAGTAGGTAAACGATACCATTCTGCGCTTTAATACCTAAATGGGTGGGAAGGGTATATATGGAGATGATGATTCCACGATAACACTATGCGTACAATCAGGTACCAGTGTTGTGCGAATGATCCATGTAATGTATAAACCTAGAACCCCTTTCCCTCTTTATTAGTTGTTGTTTTCAGATTCTTTCAAAAAGCTATCCAAAACTTTTTTTTTCGAACTTCCATCTCTTGTTTATTTCCTTAAGTTATTTGCATTATTTATTTGATCTCTCCCTCATTGCATATCTCTCCCTAATTTACAAAATTGTTATCC